>JANLJB010069573.1:2298-7298 GCA_026212285.1 Bursera cuneata | reverse complement strand
TCGGAAGAAGGAAGTGTCTCAGCCTTAGAACACATGGCTCGATTGACTTTCCAGTGTAGGGAGGCTTCAAATGATGATTACCCGGCTTTTCCCGAGTTCATTGACAGGCCAGGCTTTCACTTGGTATGTAAACCTTCTACCCAACTCGATTTTCACTTGGGAGGACATGCAGAACCAGTTCCAGTCCCATTTATCGAGGACAGATCATGGTGTGTCCATGGCAGACTTGGCTCGAATTAGACAGCAAGTTAGAGAAAATAATAATATATAATGAGGTTCAAGAGGGCTAAAGTTAGATGCCGGAGTCTTAATTTGTTAAGTTGGGCCTTGACGGCAGACAGGCTTGTTGGACAGGAATGTTCTTTGATTTGGCATCAGCGACGGATAGGTGAGGCCCAAGACTAGTCAGAGAGAATCCCAGCTATGAAACTGATCATCGAGATCTTGGTAATATCATATTTGTAAAATCGAACTAACCCATGTGATCATTAGTGAGATGCTTTCAAGCCCCCGGGAAGGAGCGGTCGGGGTGGGGAAAAAGCACTCATGGAACTCCTTTTTGAAGAGCTAATTTGTGCACCTGAAAGGTTGACTTTCAGTATCCCAAACGAAACCTAACTATATAGATGTTTTTGATCCCATACCATATTGTTCATCCGTTGACGTAGAGGCGAAAACCTTCTTTCCAGAGGGATATTCGTACACAGAAATGGTCAATCTTTATCAAAGCAATCTGGACTCTAGCTCAAAAAGGTGTCAATTCCATCTTGGTTCGCTTCCTCCACCAGCTTCAGCGGATTGGTCAAAAAGAAATTTTCTAGCTTGAAGGGAGTTAACAACCGCCCTATCCCCCGGCCCAAAGATGAGCCGAAACCCTTCTTTCTACGCTCATCAGGGATCAAGCTTGTCGAGAAAGGTTGAAATAAGATATTTCTTCCAATAGCTTCGCTTTAGCGACTACATACCTCATTAGGGTTGTGTTAAGCATATGTGATGAAAGCTCCGCTCCTATTATCGAATCGGAAGACCAACCGCGCTAGCGCTGTGAGTTTCTGTACATTGGAGTGGCTCTTAGCTGGTCGGGTTGCCGGCCCGCAGACCCCGTTTCGGTGCCATAGTTGCGGGCGCATTGGGCCCTCCAGTTTTTCGATGCCAGTACCGTACCTTAGGCTCTAGCGCTAGCAGTAGCTCTTCTCTTATATATGAAATTTCKGTATGAAATCTCTTCGCGAAAGCAAGTCAGTAGTCTTCCTAGCTTAAGGCTCGTAGTCACTAGCTTGGCCTTCGGACTTTTAGCTGCTAGAGCAGTTGAGGTATTTAGTGCTCGAAAAGCTACTAGCCATTATCAAAGTTCTTGCAAGATAGGCAATGCCTGAGGAGGTCTTTTTTGAGAAGCCCCGTGGAGACAAATAAAAAAGAAAAAGGCAGTTATAGACAGCGGGTAGATGACAACCGGGATCAAAGTAAGGAGCTTAGCTCATTCAGGGCTCTTCGCTCCGCCTCTGTCATCGTTGGCTAGATTCCGGTTCAGGGTCAGGTACTAGAACTACGTTCTCCCGAGTCTTCCTATTTCGGAGTCTATCGCTCATCCTCCTACCTTTCTTTAAAGCGAAAGCGCTGTGCCAACCTGCGTACAAGATTTCTATATGGATCTCTAGTCAAATCCTCTTCATAAGTCCTTTCGTACAGGCGCTTTCTTGCTTATGCGGGCTCGATAGGTTACGCACGCCTTACCTTTCTCGTCTCCTTGACCGGAGAAGCCCTCAACCAGTCTCCACAGGGCATTCGTTCAACATCCCCATCTTCATGCGGCTCGCAGTCCGCCCCACAGAGATAACAAAAGTTGGGCATCCTCTCATATTTGAAATAAAGCCGGATTGGCTTTCCACTCCTACTCTTTATCAAAGTCCCCCGCTGCCGCACATCAACTCAATCTCAAATATCTACCCCACCCTATCTCATCATTATTATCCATCTCAAGGAACTTACCTAGTAGTTTGGCACTTACAGAAGCAGGTCATAAGCTCTCACCCTCCTTCAGAATCAATACCTGCTTATCGAAGGGGCCAATGGAAGAAAAGAAAACTATTATTATTACCTCTTTGTAGAGAGTTAGTTTCTCGCAGTTGGTGACCCGGGGAGCTTACGAGGCCGAGGGGATAGAGTGAGTTCTCCATACCCGTCTTTCACCAGGTTATTCTAGAGAGGGCGGGTGGTTTAGATCAGAGCTATCCCCCGAAGGGAGCGCATGGCACTAGCTTTCCAGTTGCGTCAGTTCTTCTTTCTCCTGAGTTATCTTTGCTCTTACTTAGGCTTCTAACTCGAGATGGCGGTTAAAGAAAGCTCTTATAAAAAGTGTATAGGTTAGAGACTCTTTGCTTTCACTCTTGAAGAGGGGGCGCTCTACTAACTCCTCTGAAAGCCCTCGTACTCTATGTGTGAGAAACCCTAAAGCTTCCGGAAGAGGAGATTTTAAGCATAACTTCTATTGTCCTTCCTAGTTCTTGCTTTTAAGCTTGAACCGTGCGGCACTTGCCCAATTCCTACTCAAATTCCACAAGTCAGCCTCCTTCTGGCTATGGACTTAGACACTCACTCTAAACTCACCAAGAGACAAGACAAGCCCCACTATCTAGTTCTCTTTATAGATACTTAGTTAGTTAGATTTAGAGTTTAGGGCTGAGCCAAGCAAGGACATACAGCTAGGACTGAACGGGTAGGGGTGAGCGGGCTAAGCTTGTTCTTCTGTGTTTAGGCCTAGGCGGCCCTTTTATCGAAGTCGTTGATTACAAGGGCGTGAACAAAGACTACAGAAAGTGGCAAGATAATCGCTAGCCACGGGGAAAAACGAGAGCTTCGGCATCAAAAACAAAGGGAGGAGCGCTTCTTGTTGTTGTTCCTAGAAAGAATGAGAAGAGGATAAAAACGTCTTGTCTTGTGTGAAGAGTCCTTGCTGAACAGGAGGCGCAGGAACGGAAGACCCAGGCGCAGAACCCCTGCTTAGGTGCAGTTGGCCAATCAACTTGTCATAGTCATAGGCTCTTATTCTTTTGTTCCAGTTGTCAGTGATGAAATAGAAAGAACGGTCTAATATCCAACAATCAAGTCAGTTTATGAACCGTTGAACAACCTCCTGATAAGCGCACTTGCTGACGTCTCACCTCGAGTTCGACTACGGCCCGTCTCATATATAGAACCTGGGCCCGAGCCGGTACTATTGACTGTTCATCCTCCTCCTCATGAACAATCCGTAGCACCTTGCCTTCACCCCCAGCGCCCGTCTCAGTAGAGAACCTTTGAGATAGAGACTACTAACAAGCGAGCTACTTCATGAGCACTAGAGAGAGTTCAGGTCAGCAGACAGTCGATCCTCTCTACACTGAACACTGACCCCATCGAGCATGAATTAAGATGACGACAAGCAACGAAGAAAACGAAAAGAACTCTGTGAACAGAAGCTTTTTCGGTTCGGTTCATTCGAGTGCTCTTGTTATATAAATATATACAATAGCCGTTTTGGTGACATCGACAACAAGAAAGGAAAGGCGGGCAAATCCTAAATCTTTGAAATGAGGGCACTTGGTTGGCTTCCTCTCATCACGATCTGGAGGTACGTAGTCGCTAAAGCGAAGCTATTGGGAGGAAAGTAGGCTTTTTTGTCCTCAAGCGGATTTCGAAACGGGGATTGACATCAAAACAAAAGTAGATCGAGCGTGGATGCGTGCATTCTTTGGAATCCGATTCAAGCTCAGATTCAAGAGGGGCTTCTTCAATCCAGTGGTTTTGGCTTTCGCTTTTCCAACAGGTTCATGAGATCAAATTGGGAATCTTCTATGAAAGAAGGGATTTTCGGCTTCACTTTCTTTTCTAACCTTGGAGCTCGTCCAAAACGATCAGCCTTTTGATCCCGTTTTGTGACACTAGCCAACCACTTCATTCAACCGGATCGGGGAAGGGAACTCACACTTTTTCAGTCTGGCCTCAGGTTGTAGCATTCTTTGGTGTCGGATTCTGGCTCAGAGGAAAGGTTTCTTCAATCCATCTTGGCTATTGCTTTTCCAAACGGTGAATGAGATCAAAAGCGGTTTTGTCAAGTCCCCCTCTTGGGGTAGAACTGTGAACAAACATCAATTGATAGCCTTCGTTCATTTCCAACAATTGATTGAGAGGAAAGGACTTCGAGTTCAGTCGAAGTCATGTGATGAAAACAAAGAAATCCGCTTGTGACCAGCTGAAGTCATGTGACAAGCAGTGCTTTTCCTCCCTGGATAGAGGCAGGGTTCAACCTCAAACCCTAGAATCATTTGTTCAATGTTCTCGTCGTTCTCGTCTGAATCCTCAAAGCAATCAATCTGAGAATGACAGGAAGAGCGCCCTCGGTCTATCGATCCAGACAGAACTACGAGGAGGGAGCAACTGGGAACGGAGAAGGAAGAGGCGGAGACGGAGCCGGTTTGGAAGCGTCAACGCAACAAAAAGATAAGCCAAAAACGTGAAGTAGAGGGATCCCATCCTTACGGATGAGCTGCGTCGAATGAGCCAGATCTGCTGGACAGATTGACAGTCAAAAGGGAAGATGGGGTGGGGCAACTTGTTCGTCTTTCGTATGCCCTTCCCCCTTGTCTAGTGGCCTTTCTGCGTTCCTCTGTTTAACGGTGGAACGGTTGTTTGGCCTCGTTCTTTAAGAAACAAAAGAACCGGATGAACCAATCCATTCTTTTCTGCTCCGAAAAGAGGGGTTCGGGAGACTAGCAATGAAACGGATATAAGATAGGGTTTCAACTCCTCTCCCATAAGGTTGAGTGTCAGTCACCTCGTTTCCTCGGCCTATTCTTGAATGTCAGTCAGTAGTAGGGTATCTCATTCTGGTTCTGAACGCTGGTCAAGTTGCTGTGTATTCCCCTTAGCATTACCGATGAGCTGCTCCCTCCCCCGGTTCACTACCAGGTGTTCCATTTTTTTCATGGATAGCTTCCGCTGCCTGAGTCGATTATCCTCCC
>JANLJB010069525.1:0-10979 GCA_026212285.1 Bursera cuneata | reverse complement strand
TGTTTTCTGAAAGTTCAGGCCTCCTCTGCAGTTTATATAGAATTTGGCTTCAGGGGTGTTTCTGTAATTTTCCAAACCTCTCCAAGTTTCACGAAATCATCCCGAAACTTCGGAATCCCAAGATAAACTCATTCCCGTCAATATTCCATTGACGTGGCCCTCAAATTCCATAAAAAGGGCACTAAAGACGAAAAGTCTGTGAACCCGGGAAAATTACACTTTAGTCCCTTTTCCCGAAAACTCCCGAAAACTCTTGAATACTCATACACGTGACGTCATTACATCCGTGACATCCCGTATACGTCACAGTAAGATTTTTAACTTTGAAATCTTTCACTAACACCCCTGAAATACTGTTCCCGAAAATCCGGGTTATTACAGTATCAGAGCTGAACTTGTGGTTTGTTATTATTTGTTTATTTATTTATTTTAAATTTTGCATTTGATGATGCATTAATGGGTCATGACATGTATACATGTTTTACTTGCACATCAGATGTCGTGAAAGGTGTTCAAAACATTGTTTAATGCGACAACGCTAGTTAGAACAAATTAAGAATACTTATGAATAATATTACTTGTAAAAAAATTGTATATAAAGTAATGTTAAACATGTAAATGTAAGATAATTTTTAGAGCAAAATAGTATGTGCATAATAAAATAAGCCCGACGAGAGTGTCTCTTCATCCACCTAAAAGTAATTCATATTTTGTTGTTAGTTTGAAAGTTTATTGAGATTATAAATCATGCACAACCACGATTACAATTGGATATCTCTTCTAATGGTATGAATTTGCCACGTCATAACCTACTACGGCATCGTATTAACGTAACGTAATAAGTAAATTTTGAATTTTCTAAATGTTAGAAGAACTTTTGGCCACGACCGAGCTCGGTGCATCGGGATAGTCACATGCTGCCTTCTGGGTGTGGCAAACATTAAACATCTGGTCTTAGTCTGTCAACTTCTTAAAGTGAGTGCCACTCTCAACTCGCTTTCTACTTGTTAGTACTTCCGCGTTCATCAGTGTTCTAAATATTCAAAGAACATTTGTTTCCGATATCTATGTAAATAAGAAATATACCAAGCTTATAAATTTTGATTTTTGTTTACTTTACAGGGAAAAGACAGGTTTTTCATTTAAAGCCTGCATGCAATCAAATATTGATTTGACAACATCGATCAATATGCCTTGCCTTTTAGTTCTTTACCAAGTAAAAATTTGATGTCCTTTGTCTTCTGACTCTTCTCCCACAGCCGGTTTTCTGGCCACATGGTTTGCGAAGCTAACGAACAAAGTGTCAATTACACTTTCTCCAAAATGAGAAGCAAGCATGGGTTCAGTCACAGCCCTTACAGATTTTGCAACATTTTTTCCACCCTGCTACTCGTTGAACACAAAGTTTTTATTGCTAACATCACCCCTCGGATCCCAATTCACTTCAAAAATTTCTAGCTTATCAATAGTGAAGGATCCTTCCTCTCCGACAGTCTCCCTTACTTCCTCTGCATATGGCGTATAACAAGGTAATTTGAATGAATCTACATCAGCCTCTTCAACCGGCCCCTGAAATTCGGGAAAATGTTATATCATGTAATCAAATTTGCTCACTAACGTGGCAAAAAAAATTTTAAGTGATGAGTACAACTTTATCGACCAATTCAAGGAGCGATTTTGTTAGCGGCTCCCAAAGGTAACAACAATCTTTGGTGGATGGATTGGCGATGCTTCTGCCTATGAAGGTAAGCAACATTCGTCCTCCACATTAGTTCTTCAGAGCGTAAGCTTAGAAACGCAGAGAAATCCCTTTGGAACTGCTCAAAGTAAGCTCTATATGCACTGGGAGGACTTGACTTTGCCAATGTATATATTCCTCTTGTTATTCACACGATTTTCTGGAACCTTCGATAAACATGAATGTATCAGTACATCATTACTGATAAAACTAAAATAAATTGAATCGATATTGGCATTTAACAAGAGATTCCAGGATGTTATCTTTCTAAGTACCTTAGAGAGCCAGTGAAGACTGTAAGAAAAAAGTATAAAATGTAAGTTTCTGCTTGGGAAGAGCCTGTCATAAAAGGAACCCGGTAGTTCAGAGACTTGTCTTGCTTGAGCCTCTGATAGAAAGCAGGAAACTGTCGAAGTCATTTTCTGGGAGATCATCGCGAAACACTTGATTTGCGCTTCACTTGGTGGCGTATTGCAAGAATGGTCTCCATGATTTCAGATATGACAAAGAGGGTGTTGGGTCCTGAAGAGCAGCCTAAATCTGCAACATTAAAACGAGCAGGGAAAGGGGAGCAGTACACATGTTTGATAGTTTCCTCCAGGAACGGCCTCACCTTTGCTATCACTGTTCTCTGAGAAATTAACAAGTATATAATTGGAGATCAATATGGTGTTTGTAGTTTGTTTCAATATTAAATTCAATTCACTAAATACAAAATAAAACCTGTGTTAGTTGATGTAAAACAAGAAACAGAGATACCGGAACATTGGAGTTTTTGGCATAGCTAGTTTCTCCATCTCCGGAATTCATGCGAGGAACTGCAGTACTACTTACTGCAGACATGACTTCTCTTTTCAATGTGTTACTTCTTCATGCCCTTACTAGATTATATTAGTTTTATGTCATTTCGTTCATGTTTACAAGCAAACCTAACTAAGATGTAAATTATGGTATCGTAGATTAGTGCCAAGTCATGATTTCATTAATGTGCATAGAAACTAAGATTAGATCATAGAAAAATATACCAAACTAGCTAAACATATTGTCAAGAGTTAGCTTTTTTTTGGCGTGCAAGTTGGCTGGTAGTGGGAGACTTTAATCATATATAATAATCTCTATTTTGGTTGCCAAATCACATGGGGCATCATTTTAGGCCTTAGCTCTGCTGGGTTTAATTTGTTCTCATATAGGATGTGAAATTGTTCGAAATTTTGTTGCTTAACCAATACTACACCATTGCTAAAGGATGGAATGAACTGATACCATGGCTCAATAGTATATATATGGCTTTAACTCCTCACCTTCTTAATCTGTAGAGCCTGTGTTCATAATCTTTGTAGATGGTATTTTGTAGAATTCCTTGGAAAATGATCAAAACATCCTCTCAATTTGGCTCAATTTCTATTAGAAACCGATCAACATCTTTAAATGATAACTTTTTTAAATAAATTTATAGAGAGATAGGGAGTCTACCTTTGGGAGAAAGTGAAATATACATTGAAAAAACTAGGCCACGACTACCAAGAGAACCTCCCTTATTGAGTTGAGATGGTAGGGCTAGAAACTACACCAATTGAGCTGAGCCATGGTCCCAAACCATTCATTTATAACCAACCAATTAAATATAACTATTAAATATTTTAATATTTTATTTCAATCATAATCAGATTTAAACAAAATTGTCAAATATATATCTATAATTCTTAAAGAAATAATCATTTTAAAAAGAATGGCCTATATGAGCCCTTTAAAGTACTTTTTCTTTTTTCTTTTTTTATAACTATCTGTGTCTAGACCAGCTTAGATACACTTCTATTAATCCTAGGAATCTGTGCTCCGTACTCTCAGAAGTTTTCTAACAAATATCAGGTTAAGTCATTAGATTTTTATACCAGGTGACATAGACCCAAGGGGATGTATATCGAGAGGATCTCTTAAAGTACTCTCTATAATAATTAACTTATTATTGTAAGCAATAGAAAATAATTATCAAATTAAAATTTATTCACATATTTCATAATTTATCAATAAAATAATTCTTTACTAAATAATTTGTTTCAACAATTTCTAATAAAAATTTTATGTTTTAATTATATTTTTTGCTGCAATAAACATTAATCTATTAATTTTACATTGATTATATATGTCATTTTAAAAATTATCCATATATTTTAGATAAATTTTAATTTTTTCTAAAAAATTTAGTATGATCTTAGGAGTCGAAGGCAGCGCAATCTCTGATTTGAGATCCTCCTCCTCCGCCTCGGGGTTGTGGCATCGCTCCTTTTTATTTATCTAGACATATTTCTTTTGTTTCTTCTCATCATTTCTCAACTCAGATAGGTTATGATCAAGGTATTCATCATTTGCTGCTTCTTTATGTGGTGGTTGTTCCAGCTCATCTACTCTCTCTTCGGGTGTCTCTTTCTGAAGTTTCTCATCTTTATATACCATAAAACGGATAAGATTAATTAAATATTTTCTTTGTTATAATATAAGGGTATAAGTTACTGCTTGAACAAATGTTTCAAAGGGCAATGAAATAATATATTGCAAGCATACGCAAATGAAGAAGAGCCAACAGGAATTCTACGAAATCGAGTAATAAAGGAAGGTGGCCAATGTAAGAGATAAGCAAAAAGAGAAATGAGAAAATGAGAGATGAAGGAAGTTTTCTATTGATTTTCACATATCTCATTACAAAGTGAGTGATAGTATTTATAGAGCCTGGTTACACCTATTCAAGAAAATAAAAATTTGCCAATAGCAGTTGCCTTATGACGAACTAATCAGTATAAGCTTCACCCACTGCCTTATTTACTCTAGTGGAATTCATTATTGTATTAAGATACTCCTTTTCGGATTCCGCAACATAAAATAATTATATTTAAATTTTGCTAAGAAAGAACTCAATAGGATAAAAAAAAAAAAAAAAAAAGCCAAGATATACAATTGTAAAATATTTAATAAAGTGGTATTGGANTTCGGATTCCGCAACATAAAATAATTATATTTAAATTTTGCTAAGAAAGAACTCAATAGGATAAAAAAAAAAAAAAAAAGCCAAGATATACAATTGTAAAATATTTCATAAAGTGGTATTGGACGTGTTTAGTATTGCTTCATTAAAAACCTCACTAGGAAAATTCAATTAGACAAAATCTGGTTTAAGGGCAAAAGAGTATAATATACATGTGTCCAAAAGTGCTCCCCTAATGAATACGCCCCTTAATCATGGCAGAAGATCATGCATCAATTTGATTGCTTGTTGAGCCGTTGCATATAGATCTTGTATACCAATTTCTCAAATATTGATATCGACAGTGTTTTGGTGAACAAATCTACAATATTATCATGGGAACATATCTGTTTCATATGAATTTTTTCTATTTTCTTGTAGCTCATGCGTGTAAAAGAACTTTAGAGAAATATGTTATGTTCTATTTCCTTTAATATAACCTCCTCAGAGTTAGGCCATACACACAACATTATCTTCATATATGATTGTAGGAAGATCTATAGTAGGAGATAACTTGTATGAACTCTCGAAGTGATGAATAATAAATCATAGTCATATACACTATCGGCTTGCCTCATGTAATGCAAGTATTTTAGAATGGTTAGAAGAAGTAGCAACCACAGTCCGTTTAGCTGATCGCCATAAAATTACAGTCCCGTTATAAGTAAAAACATCTTCAGTTTGTGATTGAGTTTTGTAGGGAACAGATAGGTAATCGACATCAACATATCCAACTAAACCGGGATTTTTAGAAGGCTCATATGGAAAGAATAATCCCAAGTCAGCATCTCCCCATAGATAATAAGAAATATGTTTAATTCCATTCCAATGTCATTTAATAGATGCAGAACTAAATCTTACTAGTAAATTTACTACAAATCCAATGTCTGGTTGAGTATATTGTGTCAGATAGAATAATGCACTTTTAGTATTCAAATTTAGTACTTCATGACCAAGTATTTGTTCATCATCTTCTTTAGGATAGACTGGATCTTTCTTAGGATCAAGTGATCTAACGAACATCAGGGTACTCAATGGGTGAGTCATATCCATATTAAATAGTTTAGGAGCTTTTTTGTATATGTTGACTGATGAACAAGTATGCCGCCTAAACTGTGCTCAATCTGCAGACTGGGATAGTATTATATTTTCTCTAAATCTTTCATTTCAAATTCTTTTTTTAAATATTCAACAACATCTTTGATTTCTTCTAGAGTTCTAATTAAATTCATATCATTGACATATACTATCACAATGATAAACCAGATTCTGACTTCTTTATAAACACACAAGGGTAGATAAGATCATTAATATATCCTTCTTTATAAACACACTAAGACATTTATACCATAATCTTTCAAATTGTTTTAATCCATATAAGAATCTTTGTAATATACTTACGTCACTACTAGCACCCGAACTTGTGTGAGGGGAAGATGAACCATCACCTTTTCGAAATAAAATTTGCATTTGTCTTGCTTCTATCAGCCTTGGTACTTGTTTGCAAATTTTTCAATGTGCCTCGCCATGGCCGAAATTCCTGTTAGATAACTAAATACGTTGTGACAATATTTGCAAATTGCTTGTTCACCAACGACCTAAAAAATATTGATAGGTTGGGGATTTGCACTCAAATTTATTTTCTTTACTAGTGGTTTCAATGGGTATGTGCTTAATCGAGTTGTTTCGGTTATTGATAATATTTTATTGGTGGATTCAGGTGTTTGTTGATTGATAAAAAGCTGGATATCTAAAAATGATTCAGATGGTGGAAGGGTGAAAACAGGTCTATAAGGAGGTAATGAACTTTCACTAAATTAAAATGGATTAAAATCATTTAGATCCATTTTTCAATTAGTAAAAGAGTGAGAATATAAATTATGCAAGTAAGAAAGAGTAAAGAGAGTTGAGAGGATTTGAGATTAGAGAGAAGTTGGAGTGTGAAGGAAGAATATGTAAAAATGAGTTAGTACTTATAGAAAACTTTTGTAGAATAAATTGTAGACTAGCCATTTTATTACCATTATGGGCTATTTGTATAATTTCTAAATTATTTAAAAAATTATGCTAAAATGAGTAGGTATTTTTAGAAAAATTTTGTAAAATAAATTATAATTTTGCCCTTCAAACTAGTCATTTTATTACCATTATGAAGGATATTTTTGTGATTTCATAACCTTTTAAAAAAATTATGGCAGGCCCAATGCTTGCATTGTAACACACAGGCCAGGCCAAACCAAGTCAGACCAAAATATGGGTCAGACCAGGCTGGTCCACCAAGGGCCTAGCTTATTGCAATCTTTATTCATGATAAATCAATATAAATAAATTATTTTCATTCTATGTCCTTTTAAGTAATCTCATTTATGAATATTTTAATAATAAAACTTTTTATAAAATAATTGGTGATCAAAACATTTTTTTTAAAATAGTCTCACAATTCTTTTTATTATTGCCTAACTAAGCTCAACATAATGACTAATGTACCCTCATTTCTTTGACTACAAATATAAGGCTCACCAATTCCACACTTTAGTAGACTTGGATCTAACATTATTAAATAGTGTGACACCTTGCTCAACACTTGATTAACTAATACAAAAATTATTTTTGTTATTTCTCAAAAAAAAAAAAAAAACTCAAAATTTTGTTGTTTTTGTATTTTTTTGAATTATTTTCAAGATTAAAAGATATGGAAAACTATAATCTTACAAAGTTACTGGAATAATATTTGAAAAGTTTCAAAAGAAATTCAAAATCATGCATTTTGTTTTATTATGTAAATAATAAAAACTAGTATGAAGGGTGTAGATAAAAAAAAAAAAAATAGATGGGAAAAGTTAGGACGGCACTACACTTTCTATTAATGATCCGTATTTACATGCATATTAACACATCAAAATAAATGATTTCTGACACACTTAAAATTCAAATTTGGGCAGCCTATATTCCACTCTAATTCGAGCAAGCATGAATATCAGCTGCTTATGAACATCTCTCATTTGGCAACCCCAAATCCTTCCTCAAATCAATTCAACAACAAGCAAATTCACACGGAAGCATAAAATTCGGCCAAGAACACTACAAGCATAATCCGGAATACTTACTAGATATACAAATGTCAATTAGAGACTTCAAACATAAAGAAATCTTCCACCAACTTAAAGTTAATCCACCACCAAACTCTTGGTTTGAATTCGGGTAAAAGATGATAACAAGAGAGAGCCTCTCTTTCACACACACAAGTGTATAATTTCTAATTCATCAAAAACTATTGTTACAAGACATTATAAGAGATTAAAAACATAAACTAAGTGATGTGGTAGCCACTTGGACAACTAAGGCCACCTAAACATATACATTAAAAGAAACACTAATAATAGGCTTAAACAAAGCCCTTAAAACAAGTCAAAGTCTAGTAATAATATTATAATCATATGGGCCATCTACCACATCAAAATGGGCTCTAAATAGCAAATTACATAATGAAAATAAAGAAGGCTTGGATCCAATTAGGGATGGGCTTCCTTGTAAGCATGAATCTTCATTTGGGTAGATTATACATGTTTCATGGCTGCCTTGGGCTTGCATGGGCTGGATTAGCTTGGGACTTTTTGGGCCGAATCAAATGTGGCCTGAAATGAATCAATTAAGCTTCAAAGAGCTCAAAATTGGGGTACTTTATACATGCCCAATCTTGCCTTTATGTAAGTGATTCACACCACAAGCGGCCAATGATATCCAATCACAATTCACTATCTAAAGATAGACTTGAGTGGCAATGCAAAAACAAAAAAACAAAACAAAAACAAAAACAAAAACAATTTGGTCCCGCAGTTTTCCATAAGCTTCAACTCTCAATGTAAGCAAGTTGGACCCACTCTCTTCATGCAAGCTTCAACTCTCTTTTGGACTTCCACTCTGACCTCCATTCCATTACTATTTGAGTCCCAATTTTAAACTAAACGGACCCATAGACTTGACTTGAGGAGATACGAAAAGCATCTAGAAATAAGGATTGAAGACCGAGGTACTCTTTTCTTTATTAAAAAAATTTCAAAAGTGCTAGTTAGTCTCCCAAGTTAGTGGATTCCTTAATTTCGGTAGAGTGACTTTCTTAAGCTTTTTTATACTTTTAAGTATGAGAAATTTCCCTAAGCCCCCAGATAAATTTTGAAAAAATCTTTATCCTAAACTTTTGTTAAACTAACACTTATCCTTAAAAAACTAACAAAAAACTAACACTTACTCCCCAAATTTTTAGGGGATAAGTATTAGTTTTAGAGAAAATAATATTAATTGTTAGGGGATAAATGTTAGTTTAATAAAAATTTAGAGCTAAGTATTTTTTTAAAATTTAAGGGGTTATTGCATTTTCCCCCTTTAAGCATAGTACGATGGCGGTCGGGCATGTATGCCCCCATAGTCTAGTGGTTTTGTTGAGGTTATAATTGTTATATAAAATTTATATGGCTTTTTTCTTTGATTGAGAGCAGCAGCCCGACACACCATCTCCTGCACCTTTTTATAAGATTAAATCATTGAAATTACTTCCTTTCGTGACATTAATTCAATGAAAATAAGCTTTAGTAAATAAATTAATAATCTCTTAGGTTCTTCGCTCTTACCAAAACACAAAAGCATTTAAAGTTCGAAGAGTTGCCAAAGATGTTCATGGCCATCATTTAATTAGTAGTTTATCCTATTTAGCCAAGGTCTTGTCCTCTATCATCTTATTTTTTTAGGTTCTTATCTATAACATCTTTTATAGGACATGTGTGTCGTCCCACTAAAATCTTCTAATTCTTTATTAGGTATTCTTAATATTTGTCTTGAAGATGCATATTAAACTCTCAGAACTTAAGAATTTTTATTTATTTCAATAATTGATTTATCTTATTAATGAAACTACATAAATTTTAAGAGTTTAACATGTATGATCAGGATATACCCATTAAAACTATCATTTTACTGTTACTAATCCTTTCAAAACATATAATTCTAAATTAGTAGAATTCATTTTTCTTTTTGACAGAAAATTATCTAAAACCATTTTTTTTTTAAATAAAAATTTTACTCTCATTTAAAGTAGAGATAAGTGGGGTTGAAATTTAATATAAAGTTTATCAGAAACATTTGTGTCAGCAGGGACCATATTTGAACGAATTTTTAATTTGGCAACAATAATAATGGTGCCAGTAGTTGTGGATCGTCAAAATATTCCTCCAGTTACATTCCAATTTCGAGAATTCCAAAACATGGTGCCCAATTGGCATTTTCTTTTGAAAAGAAAACTGCATAGTCACGTGTGTATTAATTTTTTTAAAGGGGTCGCAGCATATATCGTAAGTAAATGATAATAATTCCAACACAAGCCCTTGTTTGTCTCCCACAACCAACCAACAAGCATAATATTCCATGCAGTGCATGCATCAATCTAATTTTCAACGAAATAATTTATTATATTATTCAGATACATAGTACTTTTAAATTCCATTGGCCTGTAATATGTGATTTCAGAATTCATTTTCTAATATTGTCAAAAGAAATTTTGCATTGACAACTCTATGAGGTTTCTATGCAGGGAATTACTTCATCTGTGGGTGTGAGCTCAATTCAAGTATTTAAATATTTAATAATTTTTTGATTTGAAAGTATATATTTGAAAAAAAAAATTAGTTATTAAATTTTCAGAATTATTTACAAATTATATATATATGTTACTGCTTTTATATATATATATATACATATTATATGCAACCCTCCATCCCTACGTATGTTGTAGCCTTAATCTCATGTTTCATGTTTCAAATCTCTTGTTTTAACATATTTCAACTTTGATTGGTTTGATTTGCATGTTTTGGCATGCGTTAGTGTTATTTTAGTGTATTTTTTTATTGAAAATGATGTTGGGATGGTTTTTTTTGAGTTGTTTTGGAGTTATTTGATTGAAAATGTGCATTGGTGTGTTGAAAACAAATTGCCAGGATAACCAAAACTCGCCGGAGAGCTGTTCAGCAAATAGGATCGCACCCATGTGCGGTCCCGTCCCACTAGACGGGCACGTGGTCCTTTTTGCAGAACTGTTCAGGCATTCGGTCCTGAGGATTGCTGGATGAATAGACTGGGCTTGCGGGCGAGCTTTTGGGGTGAGTCATGCAGGTTTGCAGGCTTGTTAGGTGAACCATTCATGCTTTGACTCTTTGCCTATATGGTCCTAAC
>JANLJB010069507.1:5044-17191 GCA_026212285.1 Bursera cuneata | reverse complement strand
GGTTTCATGGTGGCACACCCGAAAGTTAAAAATTTCTCAACAAAAGGGAAATGAATCAATAGAAAAGAGCTCGAGCTCTGTAAGTGGCAGATTTTTCATTAAGAAAGGGAAATCCAATTCGCGCCAACCAAAAAGAAAGGGGCCTACTTTCCTGTGCCTGCGGCAGTAGTATTGGGTGAATCAACAACCGGTCTTTGACCAGACACAACTCTATTCGAAAACAAAATGATTAACTCACTAAAAAAGGCTACTTCACCTCCTAGCCCGATCAGTCCATTCATCTAAATCCATATGGGCTCCAGTGCAATGTTGAACAGGAAAAAGGTTCCAGGCTTCGGATGAGCAGGCGAAAGGAAGTTCAATCTCGGTCAACGGAGTCGCGAGTCATTCCCGTGGATGATACAAAGATTTAGCAGCTAGTGGTACTGGGAAATAACTCTTTCGTTATACCGGGCTCTCCCTCGACCCTAACGAGGTTCAAACGGCCCGGCATCTTGTTGAAAAGCTTCGAAAGGAGGAGTTTCCCCGGGCGAATAAGTTTCTATTTCGCAGTGGGAGACGCTGCTGGTATAGCTTCTGAGTGATGGAAGATGTCAAGTGGGCAATTCTTCTCGTTATGCCCCCTGGTTAT
Organism: Bursera cuneata; assembly: GCA_026212285.1. Taxonomy (NCBI): domain Eukaryota; kingdom Viridiplantae; phylum Streptophyta; class Magnoliopsida; order Sapindales; family Burseraceae; genus Bursera; species Bursera cuneata. The sequence goes on along the minus strand of JANLJB010069507.1, from coordinate 16,560 downwards.
TCAGGTATGGCAGAATTTACTTCAAATGAATCCTCGTAACTGAGTTGACCACTTTCAATCTCGTAAACGAGGAGAGCAGATCCACGTGTGATCTTCAATGGAAGGCTTTTACCCATAAAGAAGCTACTAAGGTCAAACCTACACCAACAGAAATTCACCGAAACCGTATCTCAACAGAACAGCTTGGAGATAGGTAAATATCAGATTCACGTGGGGAGTAGCTAGTGAGAGAGGGAGCACTCGGGAACAACCTGAGCATGGGAAATCAGAGCACTAGAAGTGCCTGCATTCCATTTCTGGGAACAAGACAAGAGCATTGAAATCTCCTGACGAGAATGGCATGAAGGGAGCTCTTAGCACGTACATAGAAAGAAGATTAGAACACTTAGCGAGTAATGCTTTTTTTTTTATTTGACAACAAGGCGAGCCGCCCATTCTGAATAAGGATTCCTATGTATTAACTGGCGCCTGTACTTCTTGCCTGCGAGTTGCCCCTTTATGTTGAATTCTGTGATCGGAAACAAGAGAAATGAGTGCAGGAGAGAATCGAATGATGCTGGTGGATCTATTACTCTTTGGGTTCGATATGCTGCTCAACGAGCAAGAAGTGACACAACAGGCGGAGGAAGGGCAAAGTGATTATAAGAGGGATAAGAAAAGCGAACAACAGATTCTAAAGAGAAAGATATGGTCCAAGCGCTTTCGAAAGGCTCGGTAAGTGGGCCTACCTCCATTATGCAGTCGGTCTTTCCTCGTTATAGGACTATCTTCGCCAATGGAAACCCCCAAAACATTACCTTCGAATAAGGGATTTATCCCGTTACTGAAGGAAAGACTCCGTTGATTGCTCCGATGATCGTGACCTTCGAACCCCGGTGGAACATCCACGTTAGCTTCCGTTGCAGAAGATCGCGCCTTTGTTGGAACTCTCTCCTTGCCCTTTCCCGTCTTTCTGTTTTCCGGCCGCCGGTCACTTTGATTGGCGCCGGAATTTTTGCCTACACCAGACCTGACCGGTCACGGTTTTCACGAGGGTCCGGCTTCTGCTTCTGGTTACTCTGAGATCTATTTTGGTTATTGCTTACATTACCCTCCGATTCCTCATTTGTCTTCTAAAAAACTCATTCAGGACAGCTTTCTTCATTGTGCCCGATCTTTCCACAGCAGAAAGACACTATTGGCACTGCTTCATATCGAAAGGGTTCCCAATACTTAACGTTCCCAACTCCAAGATGAATCCCTTTCACCAAGGGTTTCGAGAGATCAATATTAACACAAACACGCACATACTGACCCCTCATCTTTCCAAGAGTGATATGATCAACTTTCAAAGCTTAACCCATTTTTTTCCTTTTCCCATATCATGAAGATCAGAGAAGGAGAAAACATGGAAGCCACAGTCGAATATCCTTAGTCTACCTTTTTTTCCACCCTCCCGGTTAATATATATAAATATCCTGTCCACAAAACAACATCTTTCTCTGGAGTAGCTGAAAACCCATTCCTCTTTTGTCATATACCTTTCGTGTTGATCACACAAGGTCTCCGGATCGACTACTGATTCACGGATAAAATCTTTCCATGTCACTGCCTTGAGCGTACTCTACCTTCTAGGGATCCGATCTGTCCCCTTGTCTATCATATCTATTCCTCTGGCTGGATTCTTTGCTCCTCCGGGGTCACAATGACTATCCATTAGAATTGTGGCTTGGCAGAGTGAGCTTTCGCTTCCTTATCTTCGAGGTTTCATTATCTCCTTCTTTCTTAAAGAGATGAAACCTTCCTTCGGATTTAAAGGTAGCTCCTGATGAATTCTTTCCAACAGAAAGAGTCCGGGACTTCCTTGAGCGGTCTTTGCTCAGGAACTGGATGAAGGATTGGCTTCGGTACGTCCATTGGTACTGGAGTGTCCCGAATTCACCGGATGTTTCCTTAAGTAACTTCTTTTCTGCATCAGTCTATGAGAAAGAATGGAGGATCAGACGCGAACCGAGCGAGCTCATTCGCTTTTGTCTTCTCTGGAAGATCTATGATTTGGTAGCAGAGAAGGGTGTAGCTTGGAGCCCGCCATGTCTTCAAGAACACCTCCCTGGATTTCGGGGATGGAGGAGTCTCTTGCATGGATTTCTTAGTCGAGCCTGATGGTTTAACCCGCTTGGAAAGGAATCATCGAATATAAGACTTTAGGCGCACCTGGGGAAGGACTCACCTTAATATACGCAATTAATAAACGATACCGAATTAACTGATAAAGAGACGAAACTAACAACTGCCGTAATGAACCTAAACAAAAGACGGAAAGAGTCACTCACTGAATACCTATTTATTAAAGATAAAGAAGGCTGAGTTAGTCCTAAAGCCGAAAGACGAAGGCTGAAGCAACTAAGTGTAAAGAGGACGAAGGACGAAAGCCAAAGGCGAGGAAAGAAGAAGACTAACTAGATATGTTATAGTATCACAGCTGTAAGACCTAAGGCCGAAGCAAGGATAGCTTCTAAAGAAAGAAAAAAGAAACTAGAGACATAAAGAATAAGACTGCTATGCTAATAAGGAAAGGAATACGGTCAGGAAGGGAAACTAAGGCAGCTAAGCCACTAGTACGAAGGAGCAAGCGGAAGCCCCCGTTCTATCCACTAACCATGTCAAAAAATGATGGGTGGAATGGCGCGGCGGTGTAGGAACCGGTCGGATTCGAACCGACGAATAGAAGTTTTGCAGACTCATGCCTTAGCCACTTGGCTACGGTTCCCTAAAAATTCCATGTCTTTCCCCCTTGTCCGACTTTGCTTCACAGGGTGAGACCAGGAATAACAGATGCCGGAATGCTTTGGTTGGGGGGAAGGGCACAACATAGGTGGAGATGGATTTTCATAAATACTATCTAAACCTTGAGAATCTAAGAGTTCCCCCTACCTGAACCTTTTCTTTTCCGTGGCGACAGTATAAAGAAAGAAGCATTTAGGGATTTGTTGATGATCCATGATTACAAAGTTGATCAAGCCTCTGAAACCGGACTCTTTCTTCCCTCTCGGTTCCATCCATATTCCGCCGGAAATCTGAATGATCTGGAATTCCTTTCCAATTCCGTATATCAGGGACACCGGGAAAGAAGAGATAAAGCACCCCGCTTACTTTTTCTCTCCATCTCCAGAAAAAAAGCTTTTTGTGCTCTGCTCTGTCCTTCACTCCAAGACGTGTATCATCCTTTCCTTTAGAGTTTTCATTAATATTTATATTAATTAGGCTCACCCGGCGGGGGACAAAGAGAGTATAGTCAGTCAAATGTAGTTTTAGTTAATTCTTCGATTTTATTTTCTAATATATATATTGTTTCATTTTATTATTATTTTTTAATAAAATAGAATCATTTGATTTGAAAATGGGTGAAAATCTATGTATTTCACTGAGGGTTTAAAGCCCTACCCTATATATAATGTAAAAAAGCATAAAAAAAAGGAAAGTGCTATATACAGCAAGACTTACTTACTATATACAGAAGATACAGAATCAATATGCTTAACACCCCCCCTCAAACTCAAGATGCCTCAAGGGATAACATGTGGAGTTTGGATACTAAGTATCGGAATCCCACAGTGGTGTGGGACTTCGTAAGAAGATCCGCGATCTGAAGCTCTGAGGAAATGTATGGCATTGAACCCTGTAGAAAGTGATGGCGAACGAAGTGCCCTAAGTGAGTAAGGCTATTTCGATATGTTTTGTTCGCTCATGAAACACATCATTGTGTGCTATTTGGATAGCACTCTTGTTGTCAAAAAAGAGAATAGTAGGCCCAGAAAAAGTGACTCCCATATCTTTAAGTAACCATCGCAACAACAAAATAATCTCTGATGTAGTATCAGCAAGAGCCCTTTCCTCGGCTTCTGCACTAGAGCGAGCAACCACTGTCTCTTTCTTTTCTTGCTCTTCCAAGATAGTTGAGAGTCACCGAAGAAAACGCAAAAGCCAGTAGTGGAGCGACGATCTGTAACATCACCAGCATACCTTACTTCAGCTTTAAGAGGTAGGGGTTGCCAAGCTTGACTAATAGAATAGGGGTAGGCAGTAATGGCAAGGTTTCCAGAAGAGTCCAGCTTTTATATATCTCAAAATACGTTTAGCAACTACTAAATGAGGGACCCGAGGAGACTGCATAAACTTGTCTACAAGTCCAACAGCAAACGAAATCTCTGGGCGAGTCAGAGTGAAGTACTGGAGACCACCCACCATACATACTCCCATAGGCCGATGGATCTGATAGCAGCTCACCATCATTTTAAGAAAAAAGACAGGATCAAGTACGAAGGCTATTCAGTGAGTTTACACAGAAGCAAGCAAATAACTGATAGTTGTCTGTGCCCAAGGTCAGATTATCGACATCGGTATTGTCAAAATCGGGTAGCAAGAAGATGCATTGGCTGATAACATATCCATCGCGCTTTCCAGGTCCGTCCGGACTAGATCGTAGCAAGCTTCCTATTGGCCTGTCACCTATCATCCCCCTCCTGGTTAGAGTAGTTAGACAGAGACTCGCTCTTTTCGTCCACTTTACCAGAAGAATAGTTGTCTTCCTCATGTCGACCAGGAGTCGGTTAACTAGTCATCGGTTTTTGGCACCACAGAAAGTCGATCCTCGTAACGATACTTCTTCGCTGGCATTTGTTGCTTAATAACGCCTTCGTTCCTCTTTCCCTGAACTATAAGAGGGCCGGCTTCTCTCCTTTTCTTGTGCCATAGGATTTCTTGGTCTACGACCTCCGCTTCCGACGCAAAAGGAGGATCTAAGCTATACGGCTTAGACTATCACTTAATAATACCAACCAACCCGGCAAAAGTAGATCGGAAGTTTCCTGTTTGACAAAGGCAGCCTTGGCTAAGTAGAAGGCATGGAACTAGTGATTCCCCTGCGATCTTGCCTTCCGATCTTGATGAATCTACTTTTTACCGGTTGCTGAGGAAGTGAGATACGTAGCCAGATAAAAAAAATTACCAAGGGGGGCTGTATAGGTATTATCCTTGTTTCAAACGAATGGGATTCCGTCGATACCCGAGGATTTAAACCAAGGTCTTTCACCAGGGTTTTTAGTATTCAACTTGACCTTTCCGGGAAGATAGGAAATGCATTCATGAAGGATTCTTTCGTCAATATTTAGACTTTTCAAATTTCATTTTGTGTTGAGGTTCGCTTTGCTTTCCTGATCCGTTTCTCCGGAACAGGCGCTTATGAACTCGGTCACAGGCGCTTAACCTGACAAAGTAGTCTCATCCGAACAAAAGCAGTCAGTTCTTCCTATCCGAGGACATTGTTACAACAGAATACGGGATCCATCATGGAGTATGCACATTTTTTGCTCCTGACCAGTCCGGCATACTACACACAAATCAATATACAGGATCCAGCGAATCATTCTATCCATCAATTTCAGAGGAAATTCTTCTTGTTTACCGACTGGGAAGCAAAGATAACGAGTAAAGGAGCACTTCAGAACTAATTGGAACCAAAGAAAAAACCTGAAATAACTTATACACTCTATTTAGCCAGACAAGGAGGAAAAGGAAAAGAGGCATGGTTTTACCTAAGTGAGAACTGCAACAGTCACAATAGAAGCTTTCTCAGTCAAATTTATCACTTTCAATAGGCCGGCTGTTTGCGACGAGGCAGGTTTCGTAGAGCGTTGCAATGAAACAGATCCGTCCTTCTGGTTGAGTAAGGATCATAGCCGAAGTCCTCAAATCTCATTAAAACGCTTGAAAGCAGGCCATAGGCGAGCACAGTCCTATTTCTTATTAAGCTTGCTTACTCGGATATTGATTAGTAGGGCTTGAAAGCTTCAATCGAAGGACTGATAGTAAGCGCAGAAACCTCTTTGATAATGACTTTTAGGTTTTGTTATGACATTACTAGGAATGCTTGATGTACTGATAGTTGAGTAAGGAAAGGAGTGCAAATCCATAAGAATAAGTAGTGTAGGCATAGGGAAAAAAAGCGGATCTGTACTGATAAAAGAGGAGATCGGTTCAGGAACCAAGCCGCTGAAGTGGAGTGGGAAGAAGGCGTTCTACTCGTGTGGGATTTGCGGTAAGCAGTTCGTTCTAGCCTTAGTCTAAAAGAAGAAAAGAAGAAGTCATACCATGCCGGAATGGTATTTGATTTTCTACCAATAGTCTATATATGACATTCTTCCTAGAGGAATCGATAATGATTCATGTGAAATAAGAAAGAAGGAATCTCTCGAGTGCTTGTAGTTTATACCCTTATTAATGCTTCTTGCCTAGGCTGGTGGTTTGGTATGAAAGAATTTACTTTTCGGATGAACTGACTACATCGCGTTGACCGTTTTCAAGAACAAATCGGAATTTGAAGACCGCTGGATGGAATGTTTCGAATGACACTATCAAAGAAGTGAGAACATACCCGTCCCGTGGAATCGCTGGAAAGGAATGAGTGAATTTTGTCTGAAACCACCCTAGTATAGGGGCTTTGTTAACAAGAAGGAATCTTTCAATAAAAAGATAATGCTTATTCCAGGGCTACACACTACTCTTTGTTCTTCTTCGAAAATGAAGAATAGAGGCGGCCTTCGAGTAGTCAACAACGCAGAAAGGAAAGAATTCTGTGGAAATACATAAGAGAGTAACCTCGAATTCGCAGTAACAAGTATGTAAAAACGTGGCAGCAACCTCGAGCTATAATGGTCACAAATCTATTATGTTCTTTTGAGCCTGGGTACACTTTTGAAGTAGTAGGAAGAAGAGCGACTGTTCCAGTTGATGCACGTTTCGAAATCGAACCCGTGGCAAGCAATTCGGAAGTTAAGGTAACCGGCAGTCCTCCTATTCAATGAGAATTTCTCTCTCTTTTCTTATTTGGTAGTTGGTGTCCGCCTCTTTTCACTCCCAACGGGTTCAGAAGCGAAGCTTCGTCGATCACTGCTAGCTTCATTATTTACTATTGCCCGTTTCGCATTGAACTAAGAACTACTATAGAGCACTCTAGTTTTAAAGAACACCTTTTAGTTTTTTTTAACAAGATTGGGCTCATACGGCGTTCAGCCTGCGTTCTTCCATGCTGTCTCTACTAAGCTTGCATTTCGTGTGCGTGAGTCGCTTTCTTTTCGTTTTAGCCTTGACTTTCCTCTCTATCCTGGGAGGTCAGAACCCGACAAAGAAGATTTTTCGAGAAGGGTGGGTCCTACTTCTATCGATACAGAGGGGAGACTCGGGGTCATGGTCCAGCCGTAGATTTAATGCGGATAGTTTTTCAACACCACACGACCAAGAGGTGGGCGAAGTCTGGTTAATCACTCAACTAGGGCTCCGATTATCGGGCACAGAACCCGCCTAGAAATTCTTTCTTTATAGTTTCATTCCCGTTCTTTGGTATCATCTACGCGTTGAATCGCCAGGAATAAGTTTCATTTTTCCATTTCCCGTTTATTAATTCGCGGAATTCACTCACGAGCTCCTGGTCACAACTCTGACATTGCATTTTTTAATGCTTCAACTAACTGGTCAGGGCACAGCATCCCTCAATCCCTCAACCTAGGACTCCACCTTGTCTTAAGTAGTTCAATGACAGATCACACGGGAACCTCGATCTATATTGTAATTTGAAGTGCCAACGAGTGGCTCGGACCAGCTAAATGAATCTATTATGGGTTGAAGGTACCTCTTTTTCAGGGTAGAACGCGTCTTGGTCAACAACGCTGGGCAAGCGTGTGCTAGCAGGGATTAACGCTTTCTTCTTTGACTATTGCTTCTGTTTTTTCCTATTTCTCCGTGTTCCCTTCAGCTCTGCTTCCATTTCTTTCTCTCTGACCCACTTGAGTCGAAAAGACTAAACCTCGAAAGCCCGTTAGTTCTACTTCTGCTATGGGGCTAGTTCTACGGGGTGATCTTGGCTCAATTGGTACCGCGGCCTAGGAACATAGGCGAGCGGGCGGTACATCGTGGTTTCGGTAGCATCATTGAAAGCATTGGAGCAGGTGGTCCTCAGTTAGAAGGATTGTCCCCGCCTTGCTTCTTCTTTTCGCTTCTTCATCGCTAACTTACAGTTAGACATTTGAGCTTTGATTGACCAACAGCGAGCTTTGCTTTGGAGAAATCTGTCATTGTAGATAGGGACTAGTGCAACAAATAGGAGAGCGTGCTTAACCGGGTCCGACCCCCGCGTCTACAAAAAGAAAGGAATACTATTCCGAGGGAGGCTATACCGAATCCTAAGACTAATAAGAATAAGAGAAAGCCAAAGCAGGTGCTGAAGTGAAGCCTAAGTCAAGGTCTTTTTAACCACCGTAGTAATCTTAGCAGTCGGCATCAAGTCCAGATTGAAATCCAGATAGGCTTCCACGACGAGTAGACATATGAAAGATTGAAAGATACAAAAGGGGTGAATCCATTAACATGAAATAGTGATTTAATTCAATCCCTTTTGCTAGTGTGGATATACCCTATGTCGGGCTGATCCCAGGAAAGTCCCACGTTCCTAGTAAGCGGGGTCACAGTGGATTGTCAACCCCGATACCGTAGTTTAGAGAGGTGGCGCGGTCTGGTCCCATCCTTGCTACACTAAATTGTTTGTTTTCATTTCAAAAGAAAGGGATAGGCTTGATGCCAGATCCGCTTTTAGGGTTGACTCAGCATAAGAAGAAGTAAGTAGTTTGACTAGCTGTTCTCTCTTTCCTGTTCTCCTCCATCCCATTACTGGAACCGACGAAAGGCGATAATAAAGACCTGGCGAAAGACGAAAGGCGAAAGTCTGTGATTACCTGTTATTCAAGTAGCAAGGCTTGGTCTTCTGTGAGTGAAAGAACCCGGCACAATCTCCTTAGCAAGGGATAAGTTGCCTTCTTCAGATTGAAATTCTCTCTGGGAATCATAGCCCTACTTACTAGTTAATCATATCCCTCAGCTCTCACTCGAAAGGGTTCACAACGTATTCGTGAACAACTTATTCGTATTCGTTGCTAAGAAGATTTTTAATCAAATACGTTGTAGGGACTCATCCGACTAAGCTTAGCCTTTACCTGGGCACCTTGCCTTCTTTCCTTGCTTTGGTGCTAGCGTATATAAAGTAGTAGACCCCGGCTCCTTTTTTTTAGCTTTCTGTGGTATGGTCCTGGCTTAAAGAATATAGAATCTAGCTGTTCGAGCTGGTCGCTATTATGGTTTGGTTTAAGAGAATACCATTTCTATTGGTAGTCTAGGGGGATTCTATCTGTCTTGTTGTGGCTTGTAGGTACGGTATGAGATGTCTCCTGATCCATCTTTGCTGAGTTAGTTTGAGGGTGGATACTTGCTTCATAGGTCATACTTCCTTAACTTAAGCAATTTCCATAGTTTTCTATATATACAGAGGTAGAGTGATTGTCCTTGCCTTATTAAAAGGCTATTCACCCGATCTCTACTGTACTTCCTTGATAGGTCGCCCTTCCTTCTCGTCCAATAGCTACATTGAACCCGCCTTTGCACAGTCACTTAAGAATGCTACAATCGTGACCGATAGCGATCACGGATTTGGAATCCCGCATTGAATTTGGCTGAAAGGAGGAGCCTATGTAACGGCGGTCGGGAGTACCTACCCGTCGATGTAAGTGTAACAGGATTGAGTTAACTAAGCTCATTTGATAAAGCAGTTAAACTTTCATCTTATATACAATGCCATCACCTCTTTTATCTTGCCGGAAGCTACCTCTTTCTCTCTATCTAGATGTAGCCTCTGTGTCCAGATGGAAGAGACTCTTTTAGGATCGAATTAGACCCAGAGGATCTTCTTAGGTCGTATCCAGATGGCAGGTATATCTTTATAGGAGCACCCGGAGAGTTGAAAAAGTCGAAGGGGGACAACGGCAAAAGAAAAGAGAGAGTTAGATTCTATGCATTTGGAGTGACTCACGCGACGTACACAACAACTTAGACAACGATAAGGTAAGGAACCCGATTTCTGGATGAACCCTAGAACGAATCCAATCAAACCCTGTCATGAAATACCGTGTGTTACGAACTGTTCGCTCTTGAAAGTGGGGGGAGAACACCTATTAGGGGATGTAGGTAGGTCGGGTAACCACTTAAATAAACCTAGGAGACATTACTTTCCCTTCCAACCAGAATAGATAGTAGTAGAACTCAAAGAGACATAGATTACAAAGAATCTAAAAAACCCAGAACCTCATGCCACGAGGAAATGTTCTAAATGAGGGTTTCAAAACTTAACCACGAGTAGTCTGATAGAGTCGAAAGAAAGAATCAATCCGGTGCCCCGAGGAAGAGGACAGTGAATCAACGGTTAGCTAGTCCCTTGGAATCGTTACGGAGATTCCCCACAAGCGGATAGATGAAGAAGAAAGAATCCTTCAGCCTAAATCTCATATTTCTAAGGAAAAGGAAAAGTAAGATTAGGGAGTAGGGAGACGAAGATCAAGGCGGGCGGACGAACTAATATTATGGATCCACTCTATTTGGTCGAAGAAAGTCAATCACCGGATCTTGAATGCGTCAGTGGCCTTGGGAGAAAGAGCTAATGGAAAGATTTCAACGATTGAAAACTAGGCTTCTGGAAAGGCGGAGACGACTGCCAACACAAAGAAGAATGGGAGCAAGACTTCGACTGCTTACGGACATACGGAATAGGGGTTAGCTGGAATAAGATCCGGCAGCCAAAGAGACTCAAGCTGAGGAAGAAATCCTTGCTCTTCGGGCTAAGATGCTGACTTTGCGAGTAGTGAGAGGAAAGCCTTGACCTTCCCTTGTTCTACCCTTCGAACTCGGAGATTGAATAGTAAGATAACTCTATGCAGCGACAGAGGCAAGATCTCTATATCTTGATAGATACCCGAGAGACTGAGTCCTTTCCTTAAGGCATGCCCCTACTCAACTTCCTATTGCAAATGCCAAAGCACCAAGAGCGGCAACTCCAAGTTCTTTCATACCCTCCGCTCAGGGAAAAGAGTTCAAAGAGAATTTTATTAATATGCCCACCGGTGAGTTAATAGGCAGTTCTTAGATCTCTTTAATTCATTTTCTCCGTAGGTCACAAGATGAAACTCTTTCTTTTACACCTGCCCCCTTTTTAGAAAGCCAAGCCAAAGAAGACCGACCATTGCTGCTTAAGATTCACATTCTCCCAAGAAAAGAACTCAGGCCACTTGTGAAAGTAAACCATTACTCACAATCCCGGAGTCTAGATTCTAGGGCACAAAGAGAACTCTGTCATGTGCCCACTTGCCGACCGCTGATTACGTTCTTTTACTCATTTTAGCTTGGCTTGACTACCGGGAGGAAAAGAAGTCCGGCAAGTTGCTTTAGAGAAAAGAACTTCTGATCTTCCGGTGAGGTCTATGAGCATGAAACTAGGCCTCGGCTTAGACTGATAGAAAACTTCTTGTGCCGGTACGGGCTCGGTAGCTAGCCAAGTCATGTAGGCTCTAAGTAGAATATCCCCTTTGCGGTTGGAGATGGCGGAGATCAATAATCTCATTCTTCTGGTAAGCGGTTCCCTTCTCTCTTTGGCTTTTATGCTA
>JANLJB010069501.1:0-11226 GCA_026212285.1 Bursera cuneata | reverse complement strand
TGTTATACTTCTATAACCAGTACAAGTGTAATACTAGTCTTTCCGTACTGTGGATGTCCTGTCTCGACAGTACTTCGACCAGGGACGTTTTAATGATGTAATATTGTTTGTGAATCGATTTGTGTCTCACAATCAAATCATTCATATTCACATCATATGGACATTTATCATAACGTAATCCAATTACAATGATAAAGACATACAATTTCCTTCATTCTGAATATACCGCTTATATTCCAAATATACCGCGTATATTCATAATGTGATGCTCTGGGGCACAAATCGTCTAACACCTGTTCCGTTCTTATCCATAGAAATCCTTCCTTAAGACCAATATTTCTTTAAGAAAACAACTTTGCATGAACAACGTTGAGATTCACACATTTCATGATTGGGTAGATTTATATATATAATGCATGCTTATAGGGAAGAATTCTTAAACATTAAAGGCAGCACTTGACGAAATTTGTGACTATTCTGTTCAATAACCTCCCTTAAGAAGGAATAAAACAACAATATTTATCACACAAAACTAACATAAGTATATGCACTATCCTTTATTGGAGAGGTAGAAATTAATAATGAATGGTCAACGTCGAATGACAATTAATGCAACCTAGAAAATTGCATAAAGAAATGAAGTTAAGAAACATGAAGAGAACATGCAGCATGGCACATGGCCCAGGCTTCCAACTTCCTTGTACAAATCAATTTAATTGAGAAAGAAGAAAACCACGCATGACAGTACGTAGAAGAAACGCCCATTATCTTGTCGACGTCTGCAATCTTTTCCACTATTATAATAAGAATGGTATGTTTTGTTCACAAAAATATTTGAAACGGCTCAAATAGAGTTTTTATCATATTTTTTTAATGTTTGACACAGCGGAAAGATAAGGAGCCGAATTCTGGGGTGCCCTACAGAAAACTCTGAACTCTGATCTGATTCTTCTTGTTTTTGTCGAATTTGCGAGTCAGACTTTCTTATAAGTGATGGAAACAACTATACAAAATTTGTAAATTTTATTTAAAAATGATATGAATGATTATTTACAAGTTTTTAGGTCAAAAAGATCGTGTTGTTATCTCTCCTACTTTTTTTTATTAGATCTTGAATGAAAAAAATTGATATGTAATATGTTCAAATCTTTATACGATATCATTTAAAAACATTAGAATGATTATATTAGATTCACTTATAACACCATACATAATGCAAATACACGTAAAAACAACAAATTAAAGTTAATCAAGTGATTAGGTCTTGAAATTAATTTGGTTAATTTACTTACAAGTATTTGTGATACCGAAGCTTAAGCAAATTGTGAATGTTGAACTATTTGTTATCTTAATTGGAAGATATAAAAAATTGTTAAAATGATGATTGACTTCAGTCATTACAAAGAAAAATCTATTTTACGTATAACTTATTTCTTTGAAGACTTAATTAATGTAAATTTCTTGTTATTGTTCTCGTCGAATTTGTCCTACTTTAGTTGGTATAGTGGATTAGCATTGTAAGAGGAGAGGCTGACGAGGACTCTTTTAATTAATAAATTCGTGTGAGCTATAATTCAAAGTAGATAATAGTTTTTGAGGACACGAACCCACATACATGTGTGCCGCAACAAAGATTTGCAGTTGCTCTAATGGATTAAAAGAAAATTTGGTAAATTGAACTAACATCAATTGGATGGATCAAAATTCTATCGTAATATGATTTTAATTTAGAAAATTGTATGGATATTATTGGTGGTTGGTAAAAAAGATATTATAGAGAAGAGATAACAAATTAAATCTCAACTATACACTATTAATATTTACATGTTCAAATATCTATAAGATCTTTGGAGAACTCAAGTTAGGAGACGATGGTAATATCAATCAATTATGATAATGACGGATGGAACTAGATGGCTAACAAATTGCTGTAGGGCCATATGTTGGATGACCTTTGAAAATACTTTGCTTACTTTGCTCTCTAAATTAATTTTGTAAGACCTATTTATTGGACTTTGGGCTCCTAAACATTTGCGTGGCATGACACAGAGGCAAGTAAGGAAGATTATTGGAAATCAATTGCACCACCCAGCTAAGTAGCTGTTTTATCGGATTTCATTTGTATTCTACTAGGCCTGCTTCAATCTCATTTCTTTCTTCCGTATCTCTTTTATTATTTTCTTTCTTTTTAAGTTATTGACCTATAAATCTTCTCCTATGTTCCTTTTGTTCTACACAGAAGTTAGAAGAACAAAAGACAGAGAGATGTTAAACTTTTTGGACATATACAAGCCCATCTTGTATGGCTTGATGAAGCTAGTTGGGATGAAATTCCAAGTAGTAGAGGTCGAGCCAGGGACGGTCTTGAACTTTTGGGTTCCAGCTGAAAACACCAATAGCACACCAAACAAGCCTGCAGTGGTGTTTCTTCATGGATTTGGGATGGATGGTATTCTAACATGGCAATTCCAAGTGCTAGCCTTGGCCAAAAAGTACTCAGTCTACGTTCCGGATTTTCTCTTCTTTGGTGGGTCGATCACAGACAGAGCTGAGCGGACGGTGGAGTTTCAAGGTGAGTGTATGGCTAAGGGGTTGAGGAAGCTTGGAGTGGAGAGGTGCACCTTGGTTGGGGTCAGCTATGGTGGGATGGTTGGGTTCAAAATGGCTGAGTTGTATCCTGACTTGGTCGAGTCAATGGTGGTAACTTGTTCCGTCATGGCCTTGACGGAGTCCGTTAGCAATGCTGCGCTTGAGAGAATTGGGTTCTCAAGCTGGCCAGACTACTTGCTTCCTCAAACAGTCCAAGGAGTGAAGACGCTTTTCGATATTGGCATGTACAAGCTGCCAGGAGTTCCCAACTTCATTTACAAAGACATTTTGGAGGTAAATATACTCTTCGTTGATCTTCGATATAGCATGCATATATGTTGAGATTCCATAATGTTCACCCCATTAATGAAATTACTTGAGAATGATGTGGCAGGCGATGTTTAACTACAGAAAGGAGAGAACTCAACTTTTAGAGGCTTTGGTCATAAGTGATAAGGACTTTACAATCCCTCAATACCGACAGGTATATAAATGCAATAATTTTTCTTTCTTTTTCTTTCTCTTTATCATGAAATGGGTACAGTTGGTTTAGTCGAAATTTTAATCAATACTCCAGAATTCTATTTTTGGCCGTGGAAGTAAAAAATTGAACTTATTAGCTGGCTGCTATTAATTCACTTCACAATTATATGATCATATTGTAACTTTCAAGCTAGTTTACTAAACAAATACCTAACTCCACTATAGAAAAAAAATATTCATATATAATAAATTGAAGTATGCTTGTGAATCGTGAAAACTAGGAATTAAATAAGATAAGAAAAAAAAATGATTTTGAAAGAGAACTCCAGTTGATGACGTATCAACCGCATTTGCTTTCTTTAATTATTCTGATAAACATAATAAAATAATACTTAAGTTTCATTTGGGTTAGGTTTAATTTTGAAAATTAATATTTAACCTAACTAAAAAAAATCCCATTAGTAATTAATACATGATCACCCACCTCAACAACCGATCCATCCACATAAAGAATGACACAAAAATATATATTATCTTATACATCATATTGGTTCATTGAAATAATAGTATTGTTGCAGAACCCTATCTTATAAGCTGACAAATCAGAGAACCATGACTTCACATGTGAAAATGAGTAGTACACTTTGATTTTCTATCTTAGATCGATGTTTAGACCGGCCCATAAGATCAATTAATGTTCATTAATTGTTTCTCCTTTAATATGTGTGTGGCTATCCAGCATTGCTTCTCGGTCCCATAGAACTTATAAGGTATTGACTTGCTTTAAATGGAATTCCGGTTGAAACTTTCCAATTCCTTTCAAAAAATGTTGTTGAGAAATTTAATTTATATATATATATATATATATATTATAGTTTTACTGTGTATCTTAAAGAAATTACATGTTAACACTTAAAGATGGCGTAATTCCATTATTGAATGAAGATTGTATAGTTTCATATTTTCATTATCAAAATCTTTGACACTACGTTAAATGATTTTTAATTAATAAATGACTTCTTTCAATCAATTTTCAAAAGATATTACAATATTTATAATTTGTCAATATTTATCATTTGGATACATATTAAGACTTCTTTTATGTTAATGGTATTGAGTAGTATGATATTTCTTAAAACTTATCCGAGAATCAGGTATTTCAAATGACATGACATGAATTGAAAACTACTATATCAACTATTACATCATCAAACCACCCATTTTGCAATCACTCATTAAATATATATAATTTGAGATACACAATTAATTGAAATAAAATTTGGGATGAGTAGCATTATTGTACATAATGTATTTTTCAACTAAATTTATTAAAGAGTAATTGTGTTTCTAATTTTCTTTTAATTCTTAACTCAATCCATGTATTATGGTTGAACATTGCTTATCGTTTATTCAATTCAGGGACCCAGTTCCCTTTTAATGCAGGCAATAATCAGTGAAATGGTAAGAATAATATAATTAATTACTTAATTCTTAGTCATAATTAGTAAAGTGAAGTTCTAGTGATGTTTCATTTTCCTAGATCTCTTAATTAATATTATCCAACATTACTATTTTACTTTATGTTTTCATTTTCTTCCTTTGATTAACTAGTTATAAAAAAAAAAAATCTATATTCACTGTTATTGAAAGCTTTGCAGAAGATACATCTCTTGTGGGGTGAAAATGATGTAATTTTCGATATGAAAACTGCCCAGAACTTAAAAGAGTAAGTGTCTTCGTCTTAGAATAAACTTTTTTTCTTTTAACTATTTGTTTTTTCAAGTTTTTGATCCGTGAGCGTTAGCTGATCAATTAAATATTATTTTCAGATCCTTAATTGATAACTTACATTCATTTCCCATATAAGAGCGTTGATAAGCAATCAACACAATCTTTCCTAAACACGTGTATCTAAGGTTGAATTAGATGCATATATAGATGGTTTGTTTGATTGTTTACCCAATTATAACCAGACCAGGACCCTATGAAAGTAATTAAATAAATTGATTGTTGTGTTGTTGTATACTTTTATCGACCCAAACAATGAAGATGACAAAACTTTTGAATAATTTTGCAGGCAAGTGGGAGAAAATGCAACTTTGCAGGCAATAGACAAGGCAGGCCACCTTGTAAATCTCGAACGACCATGTGTCTACAACAGGCACCTCAAGAGGATTCTTGACTCTCTATTGCTGGAAGAAATTGGTCAGAAGAACTAGTAGAAATTGCACGGGGCCTTTGAAAGCTGTGTTTCTAACGTGAATTGAATTGATGTGTTGATCATTTGAACAAGTGTAAGCATTGTATGTCGCACCTTTTCGGAAAATTAAAAGACGGGCAATATATAACTTTGTGTTAGTTGATGTTTCGACTAGTGAATGTCTTTCTCCTTGGAAATTTGGTGAAGAAAGAACGTTGTCAGATTGTTAATTAGTTGAATCTTATATGCTAATTTCTCTTGATTTTTCTAAGTTCTTGAAAATTTTATGACGTGGGCTCGTTCTTAGTACCCTGTCTTTTAATAACTAGTAGTCACAAGTTCGTATACATTTATATTCAAGTACTGAAAGATTAAATTGCAAAAATATCTTGGAAAAATCAACCCAATAAATCAGAATTAATATGAAATACTAGTCAATTAAACTCGATCGGATTACCATTTTCTCAATTAATTTAGCTAGTCAACAGTCCGTGGATGAGTTGGTCTAGGCTCTTACATTTTGGATCTTGGAGAGCAAGGAAATATTATAAAAAGGGATTTTGACGAGATGATATTTCAATTTTCAATGGCGTGTTTGAATGTGAACGTATAACAAAGCCAAAAGTCAAGCAGTTCAAGCAGTTGAAAGTTAGGATTTTAATAAGATGAAACGGCAACAATCTGAGTGAGGTCAAAGGACACATTGTTTGACACCTTAGGATTAGTCTATTATTAAATTTCGAACGATGTAGTGGGTCAAAAAGTTGATCAGATCAGATTAGATGTGTATGTCTTACAGCTTTCATGTCAAACCATTCTTATCTACTTCAGATTAATTATTAAATTACAAAGAATTTATTGTGATTATGAGAGATGGCAAAGGCCAGGTCAGGCCGGCCTTGGTCTGGTCTGGCCTGGCTTGCATGTTACAGTATAGACCTGATCTAAGGTAGGTCAGATTTAGGTCTAGGCTTCGGGCCTGTAGGCCGGTCTGACCTGGCCCGTTACTGCACAAATTTTAATTTTTTATTAATTTTTTTATTTTTATAAATTAAAAAGTAATTTAAAAATTATTAAATAATGAACAGTAACAGGTCTGGTAGGCTTGGTCCAAATAATGGCCCAAAGCCTTCAAATTTTTTATAAGGCCTAGCACTATTTTGGCCTGACCTGGCTCCATAGGCCTGCCAGGCCTACCCAAAATAGGCCGGGCCAGGCCTGGCCCGGCCTTTTGCCATCTCTGATTGTGATTTATGTATACGAAAATAAAGTACTATATTTATAAAGGGTCAGGCTATTGTGACTTAATTTTTTTGACTTAATTTCACACACTATTTAATAGCCATTGATTTTTTTAATCTAATGGTGAAAAGAGCTGCTGAGTTGGCATAAAAAAAAACTACTTTTTAACTTCTTTTTTCCACCCATGGATTGTAGTAAATCAACGGCTATTAAATAATGTATGAAATTAAGTCAAAAAAATTAAGTCACAATAGGCTGACCCATTTATAAATTACGTATACAATACTAACTCATTACCACTTTTTTCATCGTCATTAATTTTTAAAATCATCTCAAACCCCTTCCACCAAATACATTTATTATAATAGTTTTCTTTTAATTCTTAATCTATTACATCTATTATGGTTGAACATTGCTTATCGTTTATGCAATTCAGGACCAGTTTAGCTCCCCTTTAATGCAAGCACATGCTTGTTTTGTTGGAAGCGTATTTTACTATTAAAGCTTGAATATAGTATTTATAATTTGTCTGATCATATATAATTATAATAATTTTTCATATAATAAAAAATTATGTCTTTGATAATCCGTAATAATTTTTTTTCATGTTGTGGTTTTTTTTTTATTTTTTTTATTCTTAATATTGATAGTTTAATTACACACATAAATAAGTGGTTGAATGAAATGACTACCTAATTTTACAATAAATACATGGACCAGCACCCTCACGGAACTAATTAATTAAATTTTTGATATATTTGTTTATCAATCAAACGATGACAAGACTTTTAAATTATTTTTCAGACAAGTGGGAGAAAATGAAACGTTGCAGTGCGGGATAAATACATAGACACCCCCAAGATTTGGTCTAAGTAACAAACTTACCCTTGTTATTCATAAAGTAACATAGACACCCCCAGAATTGGAAAATATGGGGTCTTAACCCATAAAAATAGGGGTCTTAATGTTACTTAAAATATCAAAATGGGGGTCTTTATGTTACTTTATGAATAACAGGGGTGAGTTTGTTACTTAGATCAAACCTTGGGGGTGTCTAGATTTATCCCGTTGCAGGAAATAGACAAGGCAAGCCACCTTGTTAGTCTCGAGCGACCTTGCGTCTACAAAAGGCACTCTAACAGGATTCTTGCCTCTTTATTTGTGGAAGAAAATGGTTAAAAGGACAAGTAGAAATTCCACAGGGCCTTTGAAAACTGTGTTTCCAATATTAATTGAACTGATTTGTACGTTCATCATTTGAACAAGTGTTAGCGATGTATATGGCTGGCCCTTCGGAAACTTAAGACGGGCAATAACTTGTATCGGTTGATGTTTCGACTAGCGAATGCTTTTTCCCTTTGAAATTTGTTACCATAGAATGTTATCGGATTGTTAGATAAATCTTAATTATATATTTTCCCTTGATCTTAATAAATCTTCATTAATTATCTCTGTTTCAATCTCGTTTAACATGTTTTAACTTAAGGTAAGAAAGAGTGTTAAACTTGATTGGGTTACCTTCTTCTTAATTAAGCTAGTCATGCCTTGATGTCTTTATATCAGTTGTTGTAGGCTCTTACATTTTTTATATTGGAGAGTAAGCAAATACTATAAGAATGGGATTTTGACGAGATGGTATTTCAATTTGAACTTCTGACAGAGCCAAAAATCAAGCAGTTAATTAGATTTTAGTATGACGAAACAAGTCAAAGATGACACTGTTTCACACTTTCGGTTTGATCTTTTATTGATTTTCCAACTAATAAAGTGGGTCCAAAAGTAGCATAGTACCAGTTGTCATATGGAATTTAGTATGTGAACATCAAAAACTTGATTTGCTTTTATATATGCTTTGTTATGTAATTTGTCTTATAGCATTCGTTACAAATCGATTAGGTGATCCTTGCCGTCAGATTGGATTCAACTTTGGAGTTGGTCAAATCCAGTTGCGCTTTTTTCAATTGTCCTCCACTTTCACAAATTGGCCTTACTTTGTCCTGCCTTAGTTGATTTTTATTTTTATTTTATTCACATTCAAATCTATTTCAAGGGTATTGTCACATGCACATTCATTGATGCTATCTATATAGATCTCCTCCTTCGTTATTCTTTTCTTCTACCCAAGTTACCTAGAGTACAATAAACAGAGAGAGAGAGAGATGGTAAACGTTTTCGCGATATACAAGCCCATCTTGCATGGCTTATTGAAGCTAGCTGGGATGAAATCCCAAGCGGTAGAAATCGAGCCAGGGACGGTCTTGAACTTCTGGGTTCCAACTGAAAACAAACCGAAGAAGCCTGCTGTGGTTTTTCTTCATGGATTTGCTATGGATGGTATTCTAACATGGCAATTCCAGGTGCTAGCCTTGGCCACAAAGTACTCAGTCTACGTTCCGGATTTTCTGTTCTTTGGTGGGTCGATCACAGACAGAGCTGAGCGGTCGGTGGAGTTTCAAGGTGATTGTATGGCTAAAGGGTTGAGGAAGCTTGGAGTGGAAAGGTGCATATTGGTTGGGCTCAGCTATGGTGGGATGGTTGGGTTCAAAATGGCCGAGATGTATCCTGACTTGGTTGACTCAATGGTGGTGACTTGCACAGTTATGGCCATGACCGAGTCTGTGAGCAATGCTGCACTTGAGAGAATTGGGTTCTCTAGCTGGCCAGACTACTTGCTTCCTCAAACAGTCAAAGGAGTGAAGACTCTCTTCGACATCGGCAGCTACAAGCTGCCAGGATTGCCCAACTTCATTTACAAAGACATTTTGGAGGTATATATATGCTTTAGTTAACTCTTCAATAAGGCTGAAAATTTAATAGGGTTTCCCCTGATGAAATATGAAATTCTTATATATGCAAGTCTTTATGTGATTATTTAATTATTTGCACTTCATAATCGCAGGCCATGTTTGATCACAGAAAGGAGAGAACTGAACTTCTAGAGGCTTTGGTCGTAAGTGATAAAGAATTTACGATCCCTCATTTCCCACAGGTCAGCAACTAATTACTATAATTATTTGGTTTTTCAATGAAACAGAATAAATGATGAGCTTTTGGTCAATTTACTGCTTAAACTTTGACCATAGAATGTAAAATTGCGACTTGGCTAGCCGCAATTTGATGCGAAAAGTATTCAATAATGTTACGTCTTGAAGCTAGCCAGCTGGCTAGTTTCCGAAAGAAAGAAAAAGAAATTTGAAGAAGTAAAAGCCAATATAATGTTAACAACTTTAGTTGAAATATCTGTGTAAACCTATAAACAAAAAAATTTACAGCATTAGAGAAATAATCTTAAATTTCATATATCTTAACTTGACGTTTTGGTTGAGAATGCGCGTGCAAATTATTATTTTTTGTTATTTCTAAAGTTTAAATATAACTAAGGCCAACCAAAGAACTGATCATAATTGAAAACATTACTGGATTGAGTTGTTATGCAGCAGTAGTACAGCATGACTATGTCATGAGTTTACTTAATTCCGTTTTTCTTTTCTTCCTCAAAGTGCTTAAATTAATCTCATTGGCTTAATTTCTGCTAATTATAAATTGCAGAAGATACATCTATTGTGGGGGGAAAATGATATAATCTTCGATATAGGAACTGCCCGAAACTTAAAAGAGTAAGTCTGCTTCGTCTTGGAATATGTACTTTTTTGGTATGTCGAGTTGGACACAAGGCCAAGCTCAAGCTATTCAACTTTGATGAGCTTTCCCTGAAATGGAAATTTTATACACCTCTATAACTGTTGAAAGTTTCAGTTCAATATATCATTTTTATTTAAGTGGGTAGTTGTTGAGAGCTTCCTTGAGTTGAGTATTGACCCTTTTATGTTATAATAATTTGACAGGCAAGTGGGAAATAAAACTACGTTGCAAGCCATAGAGAAGGCAGGTCACCTTGTTAATCTGGAGCGACCATTCGTTTACAACAGGCGCCTCAAGGCCATTCTTGCCTCTTTGGTAGAACAAGATGGTCTGCAGAAGTAGTGGAGATTTTATGGGCTGTTTTCACAATTTTATTTTTGATTTGGATTTGGCACATTAATTGTTGGCCATGTATATGGAGTCTTGGAAATTCAAAAAATGAGCAAAAATTCCATGTCTGTATTTTTTGTCTATTTATTACTTTTCCTGAATTTTGGAATATTTTTGTTATACGGTTTTCCCACTGTTACTCTATCGATGTTACATATGATATTCTTCTGCTAACAGTCCAGGAATGGCAAGAGCAACCAACATTTTCATGCGTTCCTGAATATCTAACAATCTCAAAATCGAGTACTATTTGACATTGACTCTCTAAAAATCGAGTACTAATTATCACATGTACTTACTGTTCTAGGTAGATGGACGACCATGGTGGCTATCCCTGTCATGGAGGTGTCTAATTAATTGTGGAGGTGCCTAACATAGAGGTGTCTAACTTAATTAATTGTGGAGGTGCCTAACATGGAGGTGCCTAACTTAATTAATTATGGAGGTGCCTAACTTAATTAATTGTGGAGGTGCCTAACATGGAGGTGCCTAACTTTTGCATTAATTTCTTACCTAACTTTCACCAACTTTTTGAAGCCTATATATACCATAGCTCTCACTTGTAATCTATCAACCAAAATAAGATAAGAGAATTAGAGAAAGAGAAGCTTAGAAGAAAAGCTTGTGAAAGAGTTTTGTGGGAAAACTCTTGGGTATAATTGGGTTGTGAGTTCTGAGGT
>JANLJB010069495.1:0-13052 GCA_026212285.1 Bursera cuneata | reverse complement strand
TTTTTTTTTCGTATGCCGGGGAAAGTTCCCCACCTTTCTACATTAATTCTTATTCTTATTTCCTCAGGTCTCTATAAAACAGAATGAAAAGCCCGGGTGGAAGCACAAACAAAAGGAGAGAGGAACAGTAGAAAGGGGGGAAGAAGTCTAGTGCTAGTTCTTACTGAAACTTCTTTATCTAACTTTCATTTTTGAGTGGTTTCTTTGTTCTCTTAGTTGGATTGAAAGAAAGACAAAACTTCCTCTTCTTCGACGAATATTGGCTATGACCAATGCCCCACTAGCTGAATAGGCGTAACAAAGCTACCTGAAAAAAGGCAAGGTGCACCTTAGTTAAAATCGACGAATTGCGTTTTGCCAGAGAGATTTTTTTATAAATATTCTCCATTGGATAAAGAATTCAAAATAGAAAGAATCTAAATAAAGGCGCATACGCGGGAAGGGGGCCCACTACTTCCAGGGGGGAGACTAGCCTCATTACTTCCCACTGGGCGAGAGGTGCACCTAACCCACCTACCCACTCATCAATCACGGTGTTCAGCTGACTTGCACTGATAGACCCCTATTGTATTGGAATTAGGTGCCCATCTTTTTACTGTTGTCAACTAATTTCTTCAATGTTCGATTCTACTCTATGTTAGAACATTTCTGTGAATGCTATTCTGATCTAAGTGGTCCTATTCTGTGTCCCGTGCTAGGAAGCATTACTCCTCTTTTCATTCCAAATTCAAGAATACGACCGATACGATTGATTGGTCTGTGTGCCTCTCTTATTACTTTTTTGTATTCCCCTGTTCCTCGGATACAATTCGATCCTTCTACGGCCAAATCTCAATTTGTGGAAAGCCTTCGATGGCTTCCTTATGAAAACATCAATTTTGATTTGGGTATAGACGGTATCTCTTTATTTTTCGTGATATTGACCACATTTCTGATCCCTATTTGCATTTTAGTGGGTTGGTCTGGTATGAGAAGTTATGGGAAAGAGTATATTACAGCATTTCTAATTCGTGAATTTCTAATGATCGCCGTGTTCCGCATGCTGGATCCTCTACTATTCTATGTTTTTCCCGAAAGCGTGCCAATCCCTATGTTGTGCGGAGCTGAGCATCTTCTATTCGCTGGGATAAAGCTTTTCCTCTGCAGGGGCCTTGTGCAGTAAACCCCCTACGGGCGGTCGTCCGTCGTCGTAAAGTAGTCCCCGCGAAGCTTTCGGGAAGAGGGGTAGTCTTGTGTGTAAGCATAGCATTTCTGGTCGAACCAGCCCAACCCAACTAAGAAGAACCGAACCTGACAGACACATCTTTTTCCTTTTGGGAGGGTACTCCGAGTAGTGGGTACCTCGTAGGACCTCGACCCGCCTACTCGGGTCTTGTATGGATATGCAGGAAGGGGTGCTCCTAGGTGTGTGTAGGGGTTGTGTTTGTTCGCGAGAATGGGTTCCTCGTCAAGTCAGTTTGGGGGGTGTGGACACACTTGCGCGAATTCGGGTAACGGCTACAAGGGAGAAATCGAAAGGAAACTGTACCCGACCAGGGATGGACGTAAACTCGTAAGCTACCGAGGGTAGGGATAATCGTCCAGGTCTTATTGTGAAACAAAAAAGCCGCCCCGCCACAGCAGGCGGGTTGGTTCCTCTGTCGTCGCCGGGGAGCTCTTGGCGAGGAGACCTTAGGATAAGTAGCTAAAACAAACGGGAGGGGGGGGATCGACCCGTTCAGTATAATTCCGAAGAAAGACTGTTGGCAGCAGGTGGAGACATTTCTTTGGCCCCCTTCAAAAGGAAATGCGGGCAGGGTGAAGTTCGGCAGAGGGTTCGAGAATAGGGTAGGGTCCTGTCCTTAAGATTCAGATAAGAAAAGAGTTCCAAACCTTTATGCATGCACCTCCGTATAAGTGCTGCGTACAAGTTCCGGTCAGGATAATTGGGAAAGATCAAACCTATTTGAACCGCTCACATCACAATAGTAGTAGCGTAAAGGCCGTAAGTCGAGGGGTGGCTATAACATAAGGCTATTACTTTCACATCTCTCTCTATCTATAGATAGAGAGAGAGATCCGCTGCGTGAGCAACCCGACTGTGCGTTACATGTGCTCTACAGGCCGCACTCCATCTCCATCTTTCTTCCCAACGAGCCCATTTTTCTTTGGATTTGGAAGACGGGCGTTGCGTTCGGTTCGAAAGGCATGGTTTTCAGTATGTCTCCAGACGGGGCCCCCACTAGTCCGGCTGGCTAGTGAGCGGTTCTTTCGGGCGAGAAGCAGGCCGGGCCCTACGGGCGGGCATCTCCCGCAACGCAAGCTGCCTTGTTCGCCACCACCCGAAAAGCAAAAGATTCGAGAGTCCAGGCTGAAAATACATGCATAGATAGTGGTCTAATGACAAGGGCCGACGACGGAAGCTCGGGACGGAGCCGTATGATGCGGAAGTCTCACGTACGGTTCCCTGAGAAGGGAGTGGCTACCTACTGGAGCTTCGACCAACCACCACCGGTCAATTCCGCTTTGGGGCCACCCCTTACTCTACCATTATTATAGGGGTATGGGGTTCGAGACAAAGAAAGATCAAGGCAGCATATCAGTTTTTCCTTTATACTTTACTTGGATCTGTTTTTATGCTATTAGCTATTCTGTTGATTCTTCTCCAAACAGGAAC
The DNA here is from genome assembly GCA_026212285.1 of Bursera cuneata. Classification (NCBI taxonomy): domain Eukaryota; kingdom Viridiplantae; phylum Streptophyta; class Magnoliopsida; order Sapindales; family Burseraceae; genus Bursera; species Bursera cuneata. Next base: position 10,396 of record JANLJB010069495.1, on the reverse strand, counting down.
CACCGATTTACAAATATCATTAACCACAGAATTTAGTGAGCGGCGCCAAATCTTTCTATGGATTGCTTCTTTCGCCTCTTTCGCCGTCAAAGTGCCTATGGTACCAGTTCATATTTGGTTACCCGAAGCTCATGTAGAGGCACCTACGGCGGGATCCGTCATCTTGGCAGGAATTCCTTTAAAATTGGGAACCCACGGGTTTTTAAGATTTTCAATACCCATGTTTCCCGAAGCGACACTTTGTTCCACTCCTTTCATTTATACTTTAAGCGCGATTGCTATAATATATACTTCCTTGACCACTTCAAGACAGATCGATCTTAAGAAGATCATTGCTTACTCCTCAGTAGCCCATATGAATCTGGTGACTATTGGTATGTTTAGTCGGGTGGCGGCCGTTAGGTCACCTATTTTGAATTATGGACACACAAGGCCAAAACATGTGTGCCGGGCGTGCGACCCATCAACCTACTAGCAATGGGGGAGAAAACATAGCATGTCGCAACAAAAGCTTGATTCGAGGCATCAGCAAAACACTGCCGTCTGTTCCAAAAACAAAAGCAGCCCCTTAGCGCCCCGGGACGGGAGTGGGGGGCGGCCCTACGCGCAGGCAACAGCAGCACCGGCTCCACGAAGTCAGAATCGAATCTTTCTGTTGGCTTTCCCAATTCATTCGTAAATAAGAATTCAAGGGCTAGAAGCGAGCGCTTCTAGCTGCTTCGCCTGCTTCTTCTTATAGCGGCTATGTTGGCGTGGCGAAAATGAACGAAAAGTGATATGAACGTGCTATTTTCAAATCGATTGATAGATAGCCTGATCTGTTCTGATAGATCGAAAGAGTAGGAATGGATAGAGAGGGAATCTATCAATAATAAGGGGAAATCCCCTATTTCTATCTATTGATGAGACAACTATCTATTCTTGATCCATCAGAAAGAAATCGATATGTATCTGATGGAGTCTACATCGTACGTAGAGCGCCCAAGCGCTTTTTGGGCCAGCTCAGTTCTCTTATCCATCGGTCCAATGCACTGGGCTCATCTCATGGAGGGAAAAGCCAAAATGTAGTTGTGTTGTTGTTGTTCGACGCCTCGACGCATTCCCTTCTATCCCCGGCATCGTCCCACACAGAAAGAAAGAGCGCAGAGCCCCGGCCCGACCTGTAGGTCCGCTAACGTAAAGCGAGGAGTTGAGCCTGAACTGGCGAACCGAAGTCACTTTCGGAACCATACTTCCTACAGCTAACACGTGTCCAGTCCAGCGGGAACGCGCAGCGCAAACAAACGTGAGCTGCTATACCGAATCCCCCGCTGGCCATCGGGGACCGAGTGGTAAGGCCATGATCTGCAGGGGAACGGATCACTCATTCTTCCATTGGGGACAGGTGCACGAACGACAACTCTAAACGTCACACATCCGCCGCCTACCTACCGTTTAGGTGGCACCAGCGAGATCCAGCTAAGGAAAAACGTGTCGCGGCTGCTTCACTCCGCCGCGGTCTCATGAACTGAACTTCGTTGCCTTCCCGCGCGCGAAGCGAATGGGCGCTGTGCTGTGGGTCAGTTTCGGGGCGAAGAGAGACCAGAAGAATGATTCATTTGGATCGACGAGCCCCAAAACTAAGAATCAATGGAAGTCTATCCATGAACATCTATTCTATCTGTATATCTATAGGGGATCTCTCTATACATATAAAAGTTTTTTCTGGCATGATCGCCTAGCCGTAGCTGTATATCAGCTGCGCTCAATATGTGGGATTTCTTTTGGATCAGATCTTTCGCTTTGACGGAAGCTTTTGGACCTGGCGAAAATTAGCCTTCGCGCAAACAAGCGCGAGAGAAGCAAGCAAAGTAGAAGCTTTGCCAGAAGCAAGACGAGGAAGCGGAGCTGTCGTATAAGCGGTAGCTTCCCCCGACCGACTAAAATACAACACTTTGATTCAAAAGAAAGGCGAAGAGTTTGGCAACAAGCAAACGGCTTTCTATCATAGTAGCAAGGGTTCCAAACCTTAACTACTTAAGTACCAAAGGCTGCTTTCGGTTGGTTTCATAAGGGGGCTGTTCACTACAAGCTATCAGCGCTGTCTTAGATTGAACGGCAATAGGCAATAAGATAAGTCGACGTTCAATCTCTAAGGCGGATTTCCGCGGAGAACGGAATAGTGTTCGTGTCCAAAGGTGAACAACGCCCTAGCTTCTAGAGTTCGCTGCTTTTCCCAGGCCGGAGAAGGGCTTATACTGCTCGCCTTTCCTTTGTTTGATATATTCATTCAGTACCAATACAAACTAAAACTACACCAAAGTGGAAGGGCCACTATAGAAGCTAGAAGTAGCCTATAGTATAGTAGTCGGCCTAACCAAAGCGCCACGACAAAATTACCCTTATGAATGGAATCTATAGTAGGGGGCTAGCCCGCCCGCCTACCAATCAAAGAAAAGAGGCTGAGAGTAAGCGTAAGCTCACCCGTAAGCTCGAAGAGCTTCCCTTCATTCGCTTCGCGGGAGCCGCACAGCACATAGCTGGAAGTCAGAGGGCCCATACTACCTGCCTAACCTTTCGCTCCGGGGGACCGTAGATCGGAAAGCGCCTTCAAAACCACCCCATTCATCCAAAAGAGAAGGGAAGGGGCCTATGTATTTGCATAACCCCCGCGGATTTTACCCTATCTACACCCGGAGCCAATCCCCTATCGGTCCTGCCACCACGCCGCAGAACGAGAGCTCGTGTGAAACCTTTTATTTCTGGCGAAACTGCGGCGGAACGTAACAAAATATTACGGTCGCGTAACAGAAGGGCCGGAAGGTACGGTAAACTCGGCCAAAATATGACACCCGAAGTACCCGGCCCGCCCCTTCTTCTTCAGTAAAGCCGACTTATTTTTCGCCAGTGCTGACGCAGTGCGCACGTAGATAAGGAAAGCAAAATCCCAGTGGGGGCCAGTGCCTTTCTTTTACGGCCTAAACTCCTATTTGTCAGCCGTGGGGCTCGGTCGGGGGGAAGGGAAAGGCTTGGGCCTACCTATCCCGATAGGACCTCATAAAGGAACGGGAGCTGTTGAGAGGTTCCATATTGCCGAGCCGAAGGGCAACACTTTTGTACGTGATCGTAGTATGTCACGTCGTCTCGTCCCCGCTGCATTGAAGAGTACCTATGCACTATGTTCCGGTTCACTGATAAGGAAGATAGAGTTGGGGTGGGGGTCTACGATGTGATACTCAAGTATGACCCGGGGAGATACATGCTAACTATGGGTAGGAAGCGGGAACCATTATGTAAATAACTTCGGGGGGTTACAGATCTCTTATACTACCATCGATCGACAGAGCGGAACGACCAGAAAAAGAAGTGAAGTTAGAAAGCCGTATGATAGGTGGTAACTATCTTGTACGGTTCGGGGGGTAATCGGCGTACTCCAATCAGTGGGGGGGAATCTTTGGCTCTATCGAACATACAGGGAATTGGAGGTAGCATTCCACCGATGTTAAGTCATGGACTGGTTTCTTCAGCCCTTTTTCTATGTGTTGGTGTTCTATATGACCGACATAAGACTCGACTTGTTAGATATTACGGAGGTTTAGTGAGCACCATGCCGAATCTCCCTACCATTTTCTTCTCTTTTACTTTGGCCAATATGAGTTCACCTGGTACTAGCAGCTTTATCGGGGAATTTCCCATCTTAGTAGGAGCTTTCCAAAGAAATAGCTTAGTAGCCACATTAGCAGCGCTTGGGATGATTTTAGGCGCGGCGTATTCCCTTTGGCTATATAATCGTGTGGTTTCTGGAAATTTAAAACCCGATTTCCTCCATAAATTCTCCGATTCAAATGGCAGAGAAGTTTCCATATTTATACCTTTTCTTTTTGGAGGGGCGACCGTCCGTAGAACTACCAAAGAAAAAAGGGTAAACCAATGTGATCATGACATTGTAGGTGCTTGCGATCGGACGGATGCGACTTCCCTCAGTTGGTTTGGGTGGCATAGCCCGTTGCAGAAGTCCCCCCTTTTTTTGATCCATTTCTTTAGTCTTTAGGAAGCCAAAGCTAAAGCTTGACTTTACTAAAAAAATAAGGCTCGCGCAGGGGCGCTCACTTTTTTTGGCTAAGCCGTCTCTCTTTCTGGGTGGGACCGAGAGAAAGAAAGGACGGGGGGCAACCATGCATGGTACTTCTCGACCGTGTCTCCGAGGGACAGTTGAACGAGCGACTCATGAATGCTGCCGGGTTGGACGAGCCAATAACTCGAACGCGTTCGGTTTGTTTTTTGAGCAAGAATCACAGCGTTACCTTACCTTCACCATGATACGGACTCCAAGTTCTTATGGCGGAGCACGAGGGGATTTATCATCAATATGATGATGGGAATGGAAACCAGAAGCACGACCGGGGTCTTCGTGATCCAAGATAATAAAACCATCAATAACAGTAACGTAAGCCTGAGACTTTTTGGTAGTACCGGTGAACCAGATGGCCGCGGCGATGGAATCTGGGACGGAGGACTCGTAGTATCTCTCTAGATCTGGCAAAAGCGAAAGACCCCCTAACGTAATTCGAATGGAGGCTGACTGCTGAGCCCACTCTGGCCTCGCAGGGCGGCCCCCTGTGGTTGCGAGCTGGAGCTGCCATAGCTTATGGCTAGAGCAATGGGAGGGGCCCCAGCAGAGAGAACAGTAAGGATAACGAGCGCTCCGCCCGTCAAGCGGGCGGCAGGAGCAGCGGGCAAGTGCTTGGTAGGCCAACAGCCCAGTGAACCGGGCGGGGCACTCGACGAAAGGGGGGCACACTGAGCAAGTACGAGAAATTGGCCCCGCTCCGCTTTATTAAAAGCAAGGACCACTACGGGAGGTCAAACCAAGGACCTATGGAAGCCGGGGCTCGTCCCCGGTCAATATTGGATCAAACAATAGGGGGCCGTAGCACTGACCTCTTTTTTGATTGATTCAATACAATAGGGGAAAAGATCGTACAGTTCCCTACCGAGACAACAGAAAGTCTCAACGGATCCTCCGCGCGCTGGGCATACCTCTTCCGTGCGTCTTTCTCGTGGCGGGAACAGAACAACAGGGAAAGAAAAGACCCGGCCGACCTGCCCAGGGCTCGAGGGCGAGCTTTATTTAAGAGAGAATGGGGAGTGAATCGAAAGGCTTCCGTTTCCGTTCTTGGTTTGGGGGCTTTCGGGATCCTCTCGATCTTATTCGTAGTTGGGAAGGGGGAAGGAGTCTAAATCAATGGACATTAATGAACCATCATTGATGGACGTTGCACATGACACGATCAATTCGACTCAAGGTCCGGCGCTAATAGAGGTTGCTTACTCTCCTAGTAGCGAAGGAAAAGGGCAGGGCTTTTTTCGTAGTAATAGTGGGCGGGTCTCATGAGATCTTTTCTAGGATTCCTTATCACGCCGCGCACGGAGATCTTTCCATTGATAGATAAGAGAGAGGGCTCCCCCCTTGAACAGACTCTTAAAGGTTAGGTTACTACCTTTCTCTACGGAAGAGGTGTACTTTGTACCGCCCGGAAGTCATATAGATCGGAACCCAGAGCGATAAGAACGAAAGCCCTACCCACAGCTACAACTACTGGCGCTTCAAAAGGCTTAGATTCTAAGGGCGCTACGGAAAGCCTTTTTTTAGGTCGTGTAATAGGGAGGTGTAAGCCTCGAAAGCCTTTGGTACTTCGGTAGGGGCCTTAAAAAAAAAAAGATTTTGAACTCTTCCCCTATTTCTACATTTCATTCTCTATTCGGCCCGCCTCAACCAAAATGCGAAAAGGGGAGAGGCCTATTGATTCGAAGTCACTACGAAAGGGTCGGTCAATAGCATAGCTTTTTCTTTCCCGGGTCTCCTTTCGAAGGAAAGGTCTTCGCATTCCTAATCCGGTAGGGCCGGACGGCTTTGTTTGCCCCAGCTTGGCGAATCGCATCCCCGCGCAACGACATTGTTTGTGCGCCCCTTCCCCTTACCGTTCTCGCTCAGTGTTTTCAACGGTTGGGGAGGCAGTCGTAGAAGCGAAGCCTATCGCCACGCCGACTATCAAATACGAGATTGGGCCCCTTCTCAAAGATTTGATGGAATGGCCCAGCCCACCCAAGAGCGCTTATGTCATATGGGAACTCATGGCTGGAAACAATCCTTATGGTTTTGATATCCGGTAGGAATAATAAGAATAAAAGTCCAGGTTGGTTGGTGAGCCTAGTGATAGGAGACTATCTAGCTTGGTTCGGAGAGCACTTGTTGGGTTAAAGATTTTTTTTGTTGCTAAATGTTACGGCCTAAATGCTGAACTATTGACCCTACTTGTTCGGATGGGTGTTCACCCCAAAGTGTTCCCGGACCGCATGCATACATCCGTAAGTAACTTAGTGCAACATGGCAAATTTCATTGAGAGGAATCAGCAAAGAAAAGAAAAACGGGTCAACATCTTTCAGTAAAGAGAGTTGTAGATTCGTAAGATCATGATAGAGTCCCCTTTACCTTGTATTCCATTAGTAAAGCGCTAGCGCGCTACAACTAGCATAGCAGCCTGCGGAAAAGGCTCGTCAGCCCCTCCCCTACTCCTAAGTTGGAGCAAGAAGCAACGGATTAAGCAACTTGCGCGAAAGGTTGCTTTTCTAATTAGATAATATAAGGCGCGTTAGCTATCTATAGTAAGGGGCCTTTTCTTGCAGGATGCCGGGTGCGCAGGAACAGGAAGGCCCAACCTATACAAGGGGTTTCCGCCTTCATTTGGTCGTGCTGCTATGATGTAACGTGCAGTCGTCCCGAGGCAGCAGGATGTATGGTGTAGGGCCCCCTATTTTCTCTCCCTTAAAGTCCTTTATAGATTTCGAGTCGGGAATAGAGCAGTGGCTTATTCGGCGCTATATCACAATTCATTCTCGGGCATAGCTGTTCACGAAACGTGGCATGGGACATCTGTCGGCGGCGGGAGTCTTACATCCGAGCGAGAGGTCAGACCAATGTCACGGCAAGTTTCCTGGTGAAACGCAAGCCCGTGACAATTCTCCCCCACTCGTGAATGTCGATGCCCTCATCGACTATGCTTCCTTATAACAAGCAGAAGTGCAAGCAATTGTTGTCCCATCCAACAAAATGAAATCACCCCCGTGATGACCTTAATAGAGCTACCACCCAATGTAGACACTCCTAACGCCCAACCTATGGACTCGGCCTGGAACTCCCCCCACTTGCTTCACCTGCACTTCGAGTAAGCATACCCAATTAACTTCCTTAAGTCTTGACTCCCTTTGAGCCCAGACGAGGTCTTCCCCAAGACCAGTTGAAAATCGATGCTTCAACTCCCTCATGAGCACTCTTCGCAAAGATGAAGTGCGTCCCCTGGACGTGGCTTCTTGTGCCAACTACACCCTTGTAGCACCTCCTTTCCCCTACAGTAGATCCCCTGATCCTATACTCACTGTCGAGTCCAAACCACCGTTCCTTGCCTTGATGCTAAGCTCGGCATCCCCACTATCACCTTTCCCTCAGTGACTTCTGCCTTACTACCTCTCCATGAGGCCTTCACATCCCAAAGACAAGCAACCCATAATTTGTTATACCACAAGAAGTCAAGTCCCCCACATGTCTCTCTTGACAATGCGCTCCCCTACTCCATGTACAACATACCCACGAGTCTCACTTTAAGTTCAAGTGCGCAAGTGTTTTTGACCCAAATTGCCCACCCCTGTGGCTAGATTTCCACCAACCATACGGTCCCTGATCCAACAGTCATCTCCAATGGAAACCCAAGATCACCCAACAAAGCCTGACGATTTCATGAACATGGCTGTCCCGTGTTAAAGAACACAACTCCCCCGAGTCCCGTCTTAATCAAGCCCCCGCTTGTACGGCTTTCGTCGCTTCCTTGTGCAACCATAGCACTCGCCCAACAAAGGGTTCTCCCGGATGCTAGTATACGTCGCTTACCCCCATCATCTTGATGCTCATGCTCACATCATCTCATAAACTTCACCATTTGGCATAACCATAATCCCTCCTTATGTGCGTAACCATCTTACCGGAATCGAGGGCTTTCCCATTTGCCCAAAATCCCCTTGTCCCCACAAGGTTCCCGAACTTTGCCCGAGTGCGCCACCACTCAAGCTAGTTGTGAAGGTACTGTAGCATCGTATCTCTAACCAACCCATTACGGCTCCACGGATCGTCAACAACGATACCTCGAAGTAGCTCTCGCTCCCATGGCATTATTGAGTGAACTTCAAAAGCACCCTCTTCCCAAAATTATACCAATCATAGCGCCCATGCGCTTCACTGGACATGATACACGCCTTGACCTCAAAACCCCCAACATGGCTGTAGTTTCCCTTAAACAGCATGGTGTCTCCCGCTACCTTTCGGTACACCCACCGACATGTTTGTTTTCCAGTGCCCCAGTTGTCTTTCTCCACAAACGCACGCCCCTTGATCCCCGCAAGTGACTGTGTCTATTCCACACAAACTGGCGGATATCCCCAACCAGAGCCAACCAAAGCTGTTGAACTTCTACCAAAATGTAGAACAAGTCTGCCACAACAAGCCCACATGATGGCTGTCAACAACACCTTGTCCCTGATCGTGGCCCACTGCCGAGTGCCAACAAAGATGTAACCACCAGCTTTGTTACCCACTCGCTGAATCCAATCACATGTGCCCAGTTAAAACGTCCACCTCTGCACAAACTGTCCCTGAGCAACTGTACTGATTCCCAATCCAGTAGTACCTGGGTTCTGCGGAAGCAAAGAAGATATCACCTCTAAGAAAAGAAGGATTCCGCTCGGACAACCATTCCCTCCTGGAATGATGCCTACTCGCCGAGTAACTCCCCCCCATAAGGAGCAATTCGGCTCTGATACCACTTGTCACGGCCCCAGAGAAATGCAGCGGAATTTGGACCGTGCGGCGCCATGACTCCACCAAGTCAAGGCCATCCTTACACCATTCGACTCTTTTTACACAGTGACCCTTCCTGAATACCATTATTCCATATCGAGGTTTGCCAACAAAGAACTCCTCTCAAAGAGTCCCGCACGCTAGCGGCTAAGCGTCGCTTCATGGTGTCGGGGCACCGAGCCAAGACACTCGCCCAACGAATAGGCTCTCGTTGTCATCAAGGCTACTAGCCACATAACTGATCCCCTATATACGCTAGGCACAGCTGTACACCCAACAATGTGCTAGCCATACTACAAGAGCCAACCATGTGATCCAGCTCCCAAACCAAGCAGGCATCCCAACATGCGTCTCGTATGTCCCGTTATATAATCTCGGATAGTGTAGCACGATGTCGCCCGAGTCATAGACAAGCTCCGCATATCGACAGCCCGTACAGTATAGCGGATGCACGTCTAAGCCTCTATGGCACGAATGATGCGCAATGCCGGGCCCCGCGCCCATACCGACACTGTCCATGGTGCATCCTGCACTATGGAGACCCCGAGCTCCCTTCGGTACTCAGAGTCCGCCCCCAGGTTGCCCCAGGGTGGCTCACTTAGTGCATGGCCCATGCCTGCACCGGGGGTGGTGGAGAGCCGACACCAGTTCTCCCCCCTAGAAAGAGCCTTCTAAGGATTTTCAAGTCTGGCAGGAGTACTATATGCTTGAGCCATCACACCCCCCTCAACTTTTATATATTTATGAAAGTGCCCAGCAACGGGTTCAAGTCATTTCATGTTACCTCGTGCAATTTTAAGGCTTCGCGGGCTAGTTGTCACGGCAAGTTTCCTGGTGAAACGCAAAGACGTAACACCAATCCCATTCATCCTGGTCCGATCCGAACGGATCTTGTTGAATGAATTGATCCATTGTTGTATGCCTTACTTCTTAGTGAATTTTTTCCTACTTGGACCCGCCTTTGAGTACTCCTGAGAGATATAGTGGAAACATTTTGTTATGGTGGAGAGTGGGGAGTGAAAACACCAATGCAGCAGAGAACGACCGCATGAATCGGAAGGAATCCACTTATATTAAGACAGACGACCGAGAAAGAAAGGCTCCACGTTCTCCAAGTGATTGATCTTAGCGTGCTAGCCGCTGCTTCATTTCGTATAGTGATAACGCTTTCTCTTCTCTTTCTTAGCGCTCCGCCCCCCCTTGTATAGGTTGGGGGACTCTGGTTGCGCGGCTTTCTCTTATAGGGGTCTATTTTCTCTGACTTGACTCAGCTTGACCTACTTGACTCAGCGGTTAGAGTATCGCTTTCATACGGCGAGAGTCATTGGTTCAAATCCAATAGTAGGTAGAATGGAATGAAGACCCTGAGGATTGAATGTGAATAGAGTGGAATGATTCATTAAATATGAAAGGGATCATTCCACTCTATGGCCAATAGTATCTAATAAGTTTTTCTACTCACCCTCTTTTATTGATTTTGTATCTGTTCTATCCTATTCGATTTGATT
>JANLJB010069457.1:3515-18124 GCA_026212285.1 Bursera cuneata | reverse complement strand
TTTTTTTTAATATAGGACAAACTGAAGAAAAAGACTGACCCATTCCCTTTCGGTGACTTTCGCGGTCGCCCTCACTGAACCGACTTGAATCTGAACTACGATTCAGATCAAGTCTTACCGAAATCGGATTTCCTTTTCGTGCCATATGCGCTTAGACTTGACTTTCCTTTTTCCCCTTTTTTCTTCCCGGTCCAATATTTGTTCTCGAAAGTCTTCGTTTCTGTGTAGAACTCAAAATTGTTGACCAACCTTTCCCTTTCCTTCAGTGATCTTACAACGAGTTTTGAAAAAGTCAATTCGTACGGAGCAATTAACGAATTCCGGCAAAATAGAAGATCTACGTGACCCAATTTTCCTGTTCAGAAGATACTCACTTTCAGTTTAAGACCATTGTTAAGGGTCCCACTACCCAATTGAAATTTTTCATTCATTTTGGGAAGTATGCATGGATCTGGCTGAACGGTACATTCCGTGGGTGTTTGATATTACCATGGAATGAGGTCTCCGCTGGCTCCCTCAGTGGTCGTCATCATCAGTTAGTACCCAAGGGAACAGATTCATTTCGACTCCCAAGGGGAACACCCCTTTCCACAGAAGGATCTGGGATATATTCTCAGTCGCTATGTGGGATCGGATGACACTGCAGGCACCAACGTCGGGATAAAACCCAAAGAGCTGCCGGGAACCTTTGGCCGTTCCAACCAGGTGTTTTCTAGATTGGGCAGTGGGGTAGATTACCCCACTGTTCTCTTTCTTCGCACCAGATCGGGTGGTCCTGTCCTCCCGGAGGGATGACCCTGACGATGTGAACTTTCCATGGTCTATGTACTCTACTGTACAAGATCTAGGTGAGGTGCTCAATTTTGTCGTTCTGCTGCCATTCTGTCCGAATTGTTAGTCTTCTCAATGAATAGTACTTTCATCTTTAGCAATGGACTTGGCACTCGCTTTCTTTAGCCTTAACTCCTGCACCAGCTACAACTTAAGGTTTAAGGTTTGACTTTGGCATCGAATTAGTCTTAGACTTTAGCTCCGGGTCTAGTTCCCAACTTTAATAACTTTGCTAACTAAAGCTATTTAACCCAAGAAGCAACCTTTCAACGAGGGCTTCCTATCAGGCTGGCTAAACTACTGTTTGTCTACTCTAAAGATATATTTAGGTAGGTAGTAGACCCGGACATCCCATAGGCATGGCCCTCCTACTAGAGAAAGAACTCTAGTAGAAGACCCAAAAGACAAAAGACGATAAGACGTTAGCCTTTAAGTAGCATTTTCTTTTGTTTTATCTTCTTCCCTCTCTGTCCGTGCCTTTGAGTATCCCGTATTGAGCAGATGCAGAAGTTAAGACGCAGACTTGGGATTCTTCTAATGTCTGCACCTTCTTCTCTATCTGGGTATAGTAGCTTTCCTTCTTCGTTGACTCTTAGTTAAATAATTAAAAAAGTTGTCTTTCTCTTTCCGTTTCGGAGAGTGGTAAGTCCAAAGGGAAGTCAAAGTCCCCGATTAGGCCGATCGGGCATTCTATCATACCATTCTTGCAGACTACCTTTCTAATTTGAAGGTTTTTTGTGTACCAGAATAGTCTACTATTGTGCCTACCAAAAGGAGTAGGATCCTCTTCTGCGCCCTAGTTTTCAATAAGGGGCGCCTTAGTTAGGCCCTTTTCTTGCAGTCACCGATCTTCGACCAATCCTCTTCTGCTCTATCTCTATATAAGTAGTGTACAAAGCTAAGCCGCTCTTGCCTATCTCTGTGCTTTCTGTCGGCTCTTTCCGAGGAAGAGGTATCCCCTCTATGCCCCCTCTTTGCTTTCCGCTTTTCTGGGGCCTTGCTTCCTTTGTTTTTACTTAGTTATGTGGACTCGCAACTGTTGATGGATGTGTCGTATTGTTGGCATCGCATTTCACTTTACGTCATTTCATCATTGTTTGTCCAGAACATCGTAAATAGCATGATTAGCTCTAGTTGTTAGTGTGTATATGTAGTTTTTTTTCTTTAGTATCGATAATCGTCTGATTTCTACTACAAAAATCATATGTATTTTCGCTCTAAGAGTTGTTCTTGCCATGCGCCCCATTTGAAATGAAAGTCCTGGTTTCGTTTTCCAGGTCTGGAGTTGTCTCCGAGTCTGCAGCTGCTAGCTTAGAAGGATTCGCCGTGTAATAAGAGGTAGGATTTGTCTACGAGGTTATCGTACTGCCCTCCAAAGCCAGTCTCCTGCGGGCCTCTTCCTGATTTGATTGGCCCCATTCGTGTATGTCAAAAAGCGGGATACCTTCTAGCCCGTGCTAGCTCTTAAAGGGAGGATGCTTCCCCGTCCCGATTCGCCATTGGCCCAGGCGCCCAAGGCATTATCAATTCTCGCTTCACTAAGTTGGGGTGCCTCTACTCTATTCTTTCGGAATGGTATGTGGGCCTTCCTCAAGCAATCCCCTATGACTCAACCTTTGTTCTTGTGCAAAAGCGTCCTCCCCTTCCTTCCTGGTTTTCGAGCTCACTAAGGCAAGCGGCGCTCCATTTGTGTCTGTCTGCGATCGTGCCTAGCCGGGCAGTTCATCAGGAGCTGCTATCTGGGACCAAGCACTAAGCACTCTTGATTTTCTTTTTCTGGTAATATATATAAAGTCGGTGTCGGGTTTGTTAGGCTATACCTAGGATCCGCCTTCCTTGTACTGTTGTAAGTTGGGAAAAGGTGCCCAAAGCCAAAGGGCTATCTCCGGATTAGCTTCTAGAGACTCGGCCTCTGTTCTCGTGAGCTAGGTTTAAAAAAATAGATAAGGTAGGTGTTAATAGATCAGTTCGGTCTCTGAGACCGTCGAGTAGTCGTAGGTAAGTAGCAGCTATCTCCGACCGAGCAGGTGTAGAAAGTCGTGGTTTGGTTTTTCGTATATAAATGGATCTGCCTTCTTTGTACTTAGAGGTGCGAGAAGGTGCTGACAAAGAACAGAACCCCAGGTTCTAAGATAAGATCTATTCCTAAAAGGGTAGTCTACGAGTTTCTGGTCTTGACCAATGGTGGCCGTGCTTTCCAACAAAATCCCCTGGGAATCTGTCCCCGAGCGTGCTGGCTTTCCTACTATATTATATGTAGAGATCTCTCAGTGGCTTGGTTCTCGTGGAGCTAAGCTAAAAGTCGGGTGTTGGGTCTATAAAATAAAAGGCGGGCTTAACGGGGCAGGACACCTTACCTTATCGGACGGGGTTGGCTTAAAGGCTTGGGAACTTTATTTGATTGGCGGGGTTACCGCACTTCTCCTTCCAAGAAAGAAAAGGGAAATAGTTAATGCAGACTGACTGCCCCCCTTCATCCGGATCCGGATACGGGGAGGTGTCCTCACTTGAGGAAGGAATGCCGGACTTCTTAGCTCAGTCACAGGGGAGCGGACCTTTCTCTTACAATATTTGAGATTTTCTTTTTATCTCCCATAATGGGACCCTACTCTAAGAGCAGTACTACTAGCAACTGGAAGAGCGACCTTAGCAGACCAGGCAAGCTCAAGAACTAGCGTATGCAGCCTCTCCTACTAGAGAAAGAACTCGAGGAGAAGACCCTGCGTATGGATGATACAAACTAGCTTCGGCTGCTTCCGCTGCGGCTGATGCGGCTGATACCGGGAGACATAGATACCCAGCTAGAAGAGGAATGACTCGAGCTTAGGCCTGGCTGCAGGTTTCATCATTCTTTCTTTTAGCTCAGAGGGGAGTGGACCTTTATGTGCCAAAACTAAGTCCTATTTATTGCACTAAAAGGGACGCCGCAATAAGAGCAGTCCTACACAGGAGATGCAACAATGACTGCCTCTACGCTAGTCTTCACAATGACTCCACTTCCCTAAGTATCTGTGCTTCTCCTACTGCTTGCACTACATAAGGACTGCTCCCACTACTGGAGCCCTCGCTCTTGACAGCCGGCCGCTTTCAACAGTGGATTCCGATCCAGTGGAAGTTTTGGCAGGGGGGAACGCGACACGGTCCCTGCCTGAGTGATTCGCAGGCGATCTTCCTTCGCCGCTTGTGCGTGCTTTCGCTAGATCTACCAGAGCTACCTTACCTTAAGCGAAGCTCAACACTACCAGAAAGCACAGGCGGGCCGGGCGTTGGCCCTACCTCTATGGATGAGATCACCGTGAATTTGGCATTTGTGGCATTTCTGAACAAAGCAGGCGGTATCGTCTTCCATTGTTGGCCAAGAGTCCCCCATATTTAGGATTTGTTGGTACAGTTTCTTCGAAACCTGGTGTTCTCCGGCGTCGCCGGCGTGAACTTCTTTCATTACTTGGATGGGAGGAAGCCAACCAAGTAATGATCCTGTTAACCCTCTCCTGTAAAGAACATCTCCTTCTAAGATGAACCGTTTGGCGTGTTTTTGCAGTTTTTTGCCTTCCTTTCGGTCATCTGGGAGGGCGTTGTTACGGAGAAACTGGACATATTGAGTCCGCCAGTCAGTATCATGGTCCACGAAAGAGACTTCTGCTTAATGAGGATTGGCTTGGCATGTCCGACACTTTTCTTCCATTGCCTGAGCCTCTTTGGACATCTCGGGCCAGTAATAGCCAAGACGTTGGAGACGTCTGTAGAGTGTGACGTCCAATGTCTGTCCACATACGTCCTTGTGGACTTTGTTTAGCGTCTCTGTTGCTTCTGCTCGGCCCAGGCATCTTGCTAGGGCGCCGTCAGGTTGACGATGGTAGAGCAAGCACGCCTTTAAGGCGAAGAAGAATCATCGAACTAATGGACGGACCGCAACGCAAGTACTAGAACTCTTGAACTAGAGGAAGGACCTACCGACCGATTTCGAGAGCTGCTACAGTTCTACAATTTCCAGTTGACCGAGAAAGACCACACTTGTAGGAGACTTTTTCCCAATTTCAAGAAATTAAGATAGATTCTCCCCTCCTCACCTGAAGCTACGAAAATCCTTATTGAATAAAAGAATCGTACGCACAAAGCAAGCAACGGAAACCTCTGCCTCAGCTCCTACAGATCAAAGCTAGGCCACACAAAAGAAGGAAAGGTAGGCAGCCCTCAAGGATAAGCGGTTGAGCAACCGAGAAGAGCTACTCGACTAAAAGACGCGAGGAAGCGAGTGAAAAGGGGAGAGGAAGATGACTATCTAAAGCCGATAGTCCGGTAGGTCCTTGTAAGGCGAGTGGAAGGAAGTGACTCGACCGATAGGTTGAGGGAGTCAGGCGGGTCTGGTTTTGATTCCTAAGAGGTATGATAACTACACCATTCAAGATCAATGCTTGCATCCGGAAATAGATGGGCGAGAGATGGACGAAAGCCCTTGAAAGTGGAACTTATTCTTATCTGGTTGTTCAAAGCCTGCCTACTTTTGATGACATGAAATTCAATACCCCCTTAATTAAAGTAAAGGGAGCTAAGCCCGATTTACTTGATCCTTCATCTGGCTGGACTGTCGATAGAGTAAGCTGGATGTGCTATTCGATCTTGTAACCCACGAAAGCTCGAGAAAGAGAATGTCCTCTCAAGGCGGATCTTTCAACCGCCTCCTTGAAAGCCGACGCCTGGATCACCTGGCATTCCTCTAGTTAACCTGTCGCGGGGTAGGGAGGTCCCTCTAGTTCAGAACCTTTCTCCCAAAACCTCCCCTGATTCTACTTTTGGCAGGCCATGGTGCGGATAATTGTGGGTTTTCTCCTGCTTATTCATTAGGGCGAGTGGATGTCAAGGGAGGGGATCATAGTCTTTCAACTTATCTGGAATGTCATGGAGCAGCTTCGTGGCCCTGTTCCGGTCCCCAACCGTTATACCTTTCTTCTGCAATGATTCCATTCCGGGGTTCCGCCCTTCGAAAAGTCTTTAATAGCCTATGTGTCCCAGCGCTACGCCCGTCCTCCTTTTCAGTAGATGAGATTAGGATGAAAGGGCTTGCTTTCATTAACATTCAGTGAAAGTGCATAGCTTCTTTGAATGTCCCGCTGATTGACTACTACAAAAACTATAGTAGCGGCTAGCTCACTAGCTGATAGAGATGCCACAGCTGCTTCTTCAGAAAGAGCTGCAAAAGCGAATACCACTCCACTACGTTAGCTGCCTCCTTTGCTGATAGAGCGGCAGAAGGCGGGGACGACGTTTCAAAGCTGTCAAGCAAAGAAAAGAACCTTTGCTGCAGGAAGAGGAAGAGGAAGAGGGTGATGGGAGCCTTGTTCGGTATCGGGCTTGGTGATGTTTCGGAAGCCAAAGTGGATGGCACAGTAGTAGAGATTAAACTAAAAGCATCACTCTCCCATCTCCATCATGATCGAAAATGGACCGCATGAGTGACAAAAGATTGGTCTGGTTCTTGTGGTGAAATGTCAGACCGTGGGTGCTTCTCGGGTGCTGCAATCACACAACAGCAACAGTACCCGCCATAAGCCCTGCTACGGTTGCATCTGATGGGAAAATCCACCATGAGCATTAGCCTTAACGAGCCCAAGGTTGCTTGGAAAACGTCAGCAAAGAAAGTGGTTGTAGGAGCAAGGCGCAGACGAAAAGTTGTGTTCTCCACGGATGAAACCTCATGGAAGCCAAGAGAAGAGGAGTCCGGTCGTATACCAATTAAGACACTTCTCGGAAACCGAGGATCCGAAGGAGAAGAGAATAGGGTAGTAGGATTCACCATCCGCTAGACATAAAAAAGGAAGCCTAACGGAACGGAACACTTGATATCTGTCGCTCCTGCGCGAGACTACGCAAATGGAGGAAAAGCCACTTTAGCGAGTTTACGAGGTGAAGGAGTCGGATCTTCTCAAGAAGCGTAAGCGAGGATCCGCAAGAGAGTAAGCTTAGTGATTGATATAGGCACTCAGGAGACGAAGGAGAGCAGTTGCCATCAATGATTAGGGGAGGGAGGAGAACTTGTTAGTCAGGGAAAGGGCTCAGTGCAAGCCTCCCCTCTCTCTCAAAAAGCAAAAAGGGCAACGCACGGCGGAGACAAATGCCCCTTTCGTGATCGACGCGCATTCCAGTGTCCAATGGTAAACATAATGGCAATGCATTGGACCGCTTCTCAATCTTTCCTTTCCGTCTTTCAGTAGCGGCCCTGGCGGCTTGGGAAAGGAATCTGGACCGAATCTATGTCTGTGCGTGCACGGAMCGAGAGGCTCTCGTTCGAGCGCAGTGGTTGTTCGACCCCGTTTCAAGAGGATTCCCATCCATGATCGGTAGGTCCGCTAGAAGTGCCT
Organism: Bursera cuneata; assembly: GCA_026212285.1. Classification (NCBI taxonomy): domain Eukaryota; kingdom Viridiplantae; phylum Streptophyta; class Magnoliopsida; order Sapindales; family Burseraceae; genus Bursera; species Bursera cuneata. Next base: position 10,934 of record JANLJB010069457.1, on the reverse strand, counting down.
CAGCTAGTGAAGTAGTTTAGCCTCGAAAAGCCTACTTACCAACCTAACTTGCGATCGCTCTATCTATAATGGCCGCAGAACTCGTTTAGGTGGCTGTTCGCCTTTGGATCTTCACTTCAATAGTTGTCTAAGATAGCAGCGGCGGTAGATTGGGGAATGCTAATCTCATGGAGGAATTCAAATCTTTCCAAGAAAGCCTCTTATTTCTGGTCTACATCAAGTGGATTCTTCACTAGGACAAATCTAGAGATCGAAAGAGAATTGATCGTATGCTAGTAAGTGAGGAGGCGCTGTCTTTTGTCAAGGTCAAACTGAAAGTGCATCCTAATTCGATATCAGACCACCGCCCCTTGGAAGGATTAATCAGTCTCCTATCCTTGGTCCTATCCTGTTCAGATTAGAACGGAACTGGCTCAAAAACCCCGAATGCAGGGAGATTGTAAACCAGGAATCAAAACCAGATCGACATCGAAGACAAGCTTAGTCTTCTAAAATCCAAACGGAAGGTATGGGTGAGGAGCAATCACATCAGTGAAGTCAGAGAAAAAGAAGAGTGGCAGTCGGATGAAATCAAAAAAAAATCAAAAGCGGAGATACTTATGATCAGACTATGGATAGAGAAAGAAGCGGAGTCTATCTATAAGCTACAAAGCCTCAAGAGATTAGAAGAGAGAATCAGACAAAAATAAAGGAGGGGAGACAGATGTTTTCACGCCCATTTTCGAAATCAAAAAAGAGGACGGTAACACTCTCCACTCCCAAGCTTAGATGATAGACTATGCTAAGCTAAGAGAGACTTCCAGGATCTGTTAACAGAGGAAGGCAACACTAGCAGGCAGGCACAGGACTCTATCTTGATGAATGTGAACTCCAAACTCCACTAGCCCTAATCTTAGTAGTAGGATAAGCGGCATATGATTTTTTTGAAAAACCAGAATAATAGGAAAAGGCCTTCAGCTCTGGGTTCCCAATCTTTTTCAAGAATTCTGGCGACTGATCGAGGCCGATCTGCTAACTCACGTGGAGAATATAAGGAAAACTGGTCAGATGAGGGGCCAATAGTACTTTCCTCACTTGAATTCCAAAAGAGGTAAGTCCCAACCGACTATCTAGATTCAGGCCAATTTCTTTTTGTAATAATAAAATCTCAGCCAAAAGGAAAAGGATTTTCAAATAGAATCAAGAGAATCATGGACAGGCTTTGGTATGGGGCTCGCAGGAACAGGCCGCGTTCATTCGGGAGACAAATCTTCGCTCCAGCTTAAAGAATCTGTCCACTCAGCCATCTCTCCCAATTGAAAAAGGAGACAGAGAGACTGGTTCAACTTGACATGGCAAAGGCCTATGATCGTTTGAACCACGCCTTCTTATTCATAACTCTCCTAAAATTTAGCTTCTCCCGAGAAATGGTAAACTGGATCAAAGCATGTATCAATGGGCCTTGGATTGCCCCATCAACGGCACTTATCGACTCTAAGGCAGATTTCTTCAAGGCGAGTCGTGGACTCAGGCAAGGATGCCCCCTTTACAACATAGGGCCCCTACTTGTTCATTCTTATCGCAGATTCTATCAGCAAGTATCTGAACCAGGGTATAAGCCTAGGCCAATCAGAGGTGTGAAACTCGCCCCAAATGTTCAAGCAATTAACCAAGGCCGCTGAATAGAAAACTGCGCGGATAACATAATTCTCATGGAGGAAGCGAGCGAGTGTGTCGGGGTAGGGGCTAGGTTCTTTAGGCTATAAACCTTTTCTGTAAAGCGGTCAAAATCAATAAGAAAAAGCAAGGCAAGGTTTTATCCCGCAACTCAGAGGAAACTATAAGGTTCAGCAAGCTCATTTTTTACTCTAAGGAACCGATCCAGCACCTTGGAATCCCCATCCAAACTAAGGAGTTCAAGAAAAAAGAATGGGTGGAATAAGATTCGAAGAAAGATTAACTTATTGTTAAGATTAGATATGCCAACAGATAGATGGTTGTCCTTTGTAGAAAGGGTCAAGCTAATAAAATCGACTAAAACATGCCAGTCTAAAGAGCTTCCCTGCTAGCGATTCCCAAAGGCCAGAAGCAGAAGAATGAAATAAGATAATCAGGAAATGACTCTGGGTGGGAAGTCAGGGCCACGTTTGGAACCCAGGTGAAATGGGAAGAAGTCATTCAACCGAGAGATGCAGGAGGTCCGCATATCAGGAATGGTTTCAGGGCAAGTCAAGCGCTTGCGGCCAAGCAGTACTGGAGACTAATTACGGTACAGAAGGGTCTTTGGAAGGAAATTCTACTCAGCAAATATTGCCCTTCGATGAATCAGAAAGACATTGCAAATGGAGCTGGTCTCCGATTTGGAAGAATAGAGCCAGAAGCAGAAATGGATTACCGGGGCGGGGACGAATTCGTGAAATTGAAAACCGCCTCGGAAGAGAACAGCATGACTGGCAGAGCAACTAACAGAAGTGGAAGAGAAGAATATCTTAACGCTAGCAGAGTTCAGAACAAATGAAGCAAAATAAAAAACGGAAGCAGAGTTACTGCTCCCGATTCATCTTGACCCCCAACCCCTTTTACAGTTCCAGAAGTGACAGAGATGCAGAGATCTTGGCGAGGCTCTTTACTTTACAGGGAGCGATCTGGAGGAAAAGGAATAAGAAAGAGGAGGAACGAACACCTACTCGGAAAACAAGATCATTGGCAATAGCAGCAAGGTGAAGGTCATTTCCTTCCTGCACGGCACCCCTAAATAGATGTCAAAAGTTGTAAAACTTCCCTATAAAAAGCTCTTTTTCGTCGTCCACACTGCAGTTATTTTTTTTAGGGAATAGGGCTACCAATCGTTACTAGTCCATCCATTGGGAAATGCTTGGTCCAAGCGGGGGAACCGTAACAATTCGCAATACTACACCTACCCTACCCTAAACTATCATAAGGCATAAGGAAAACTTCTTTCGCAGCAAAGACTACCATGAGCTACCAATCATATCCGTCCTGCCTATCATCACTGATAGCCAACGGCCCGAACACCGCGATCATTGGTGAACTTGGAATCAGTGCGGATATTGAACATCGGCGCCGGAGCTCCCGTCGTAGGAATCCCTGTCACCGGCGAAGGCTTAGCACTGGGGAGAACCACCCTCGCTGTCCACTGCTCCCCCCAAAAGCTCCCCTTGCGGCCCATCGAGTCTTTCATTTTCTTGGGGGGAGGGACTCTATTATCACGGTTAAGCATGAGCAAAGACTGCCCGCTGCTCCTCCGTAAGCCGAGAGCTAGCCTCCCTCCCGACCCTTTTTAGAATAGTAGGGGCCGGATTTATCGGTTTCTATTCGAGGCCACACGAGTGGAGAGAGAGGCTCCCTATGCCTGTGTTGCCACCGCTACCTACCTCATCATTGAACGAGTAGGGCTTTTTCGTCCTCCTCCTCCTCAGGCGGTCCTTCTGGCGATCATCGGCGATCCGGCTCAAATATGGGCTAGGCGCAGGTCCCGCCAGAACCATGGACTGGAAATGACGAGCATTCCTGCAGTAAATGGTGCATGCAGGAGTTTCACCGAATTGAGGACGAGGTCGCGGAGCTAATCACGAAATTGAACTCTGAATTTACAAAGAAAGTCAAGCAGATGTGCGAACGACTGGTCAGTCATACTTTGACGGCGGAAATCCTCCAACAAACAGCGCAACTTCAATCCCAAAGCTGAGCTGGAGTCCTTTTTCTCCGGCATATGCCGGATTTTCCCCCTGACGGAACGGAACTAAATCTAAGTAATACATGTTTCTGTCTATAGTTGTCTCAGTGGGGTCTATCCTTAGATTTTTTGTCTGTCCACCTGTGGCTGCAGTAGTCGGGTCTAGCTATACAGCCTCCTAACTAGAGGAAGAACATAGTGGTGAACATAGGATATCAGAGACAACAACGGCTATGGACTGAATTGACTCCCTTCACTTGTATATATTTGTCTTTCTTGAAGCACTTTTTTGTGGTAACACCCCTCTTTCTTATGGAAGGGTACTATAGATGTACGGGTACATCAAGATGTAATACGTTAAAGTCGTCTATGTCAAGATGGCAAAATCCGGCATATCAATGCTTGTATCTTGCCTTTTTTCACTTGAATTCTTCTTGTCTTGTGAAAACAAAAGTTATGTCATATTTGTCGGAAGACCATGTTACCGACGATTGTATGTTGAGAAAACTCGACGGAACCGCGATCAAAGGACGTACCAAACGTCTGTACAAGGACCTTATAGCAAACAGAATCACTATAAGTAGGATAGGAAACCCGCCAGAATCAGAAAGGGGGAGACCTGCGACAAACGCAACGACAACTGATTGCCCGAGATCAGCAGGGTCGTCCGATCGTTCAGTGCTTGCAATGCAAACGATGGGGACATTTTAGAAAGACTGTCCCGATAAGCCACCAGCCCTGTTGATGTGCCAGTGGTTTGGACTGGGTGATCATGATGATTCGGAGTGCCCGAAGCATAGGGTTAACCGTATTAATACGAATTAGGGATCAGATCCTGCGGCGTAGTATCGACAAGAAGACGGCAGCGTCCTCTCCTGTCGCTGAAAACGGAGAGTTCCATGCTCAAGTGACAGCCAGATACCGTTAAGGCCAGTGAAGCGCAGCCTGAGATAGAGCAAGATTCTTCACTGCAAGTGAAAAGAAGTGTAGATTCGTAAGGACAACGCGGAAGAAGTCAGGGTTACCGGATCGTGCTCTTCTCTGCAAAAGAAAGGTTGCCCCATGCCCTATCAGATCTAATGGGAGAAGAAAGCAGACTTGCTTCTTTGTCTGTCGTGCATACATCCAGCGAAAGGGCTTTCGTTTCCAGATCTGGAAATGTTGTTCCGAACAGGGGACGTGGAGGACGAGAACTGAACATCGGGGATGTATCATCGATCAGGTGCTTTTACTGTAAGAAATTGGGACATACCATCAATGAGTGTCGGACTCGCATGAGGGTTTCAGAAAGAGGACATCAAAGAGCAGGTTTATCTAATCCTGCATTGGCTGCTTCTACTCCTACTACCGCTGCACTTGCTTCGCCCTAACATTATAGCAACTCCTGATGCTTCTCTGTCTGCTTCGCAGAATAGTTCTGAGGTGATTGCCCATTGAGTGAAAGCATCCATCAAAAAAGTGCTTCGAAAACTCCTAGCAATGTCGTCAACCAGTTCTCCGGTTAGTGGACTCAGGCGCTTCCAGCCACATGACAGGTGATATGTCTTGCTTGAATGCATCCAGTCCTGTTCATTCTACTGTTCCCATAACCATTGCAAATGGATCCACTTGCAATGCGTCAAAAATAGGATCTCTTTCTGTTCGTTCACCAAAAGTGTGGTTTACTTTCAAAATCTTGTTTGTACCTAAACTCTCTATGAATTTGCTGTCTATTGGTTATAGGTTGATAATGATTGTTCAGTCTTATTTGTAGGTTGTGTGATTCAGGATCTGAAATCCGGGAAGCAGATTGGGAAAGGCCGTAAGGAGGGGAGACTCTTCTACGTCGATGACTGCGACTTGACGTCTATTTCGGGTCATGTATCTAGTTTTGCTTGTTTCTCCACTGATATGCATGCTTTGTGGCATAAAAGATTAGGACACCCTAATGACAAAACTCTTCGAATGATTGATTCTTCTAGTAGTTTTTAAGTACTCACATTTCCATGTAAGAAATGCGAAACGTGTGTTATGTCCAAGCAGTCTTCTGTTCCATTTTTGTTGAGTAATATTAAAACGAAATGTGCTTTTTTTTTTTCTAGTACATTCGGATGTTTGGGGTCCAGCCCCAGTTGCCTCAAAATCAGGGGCTAGATATGTTGTTAATTTATAGACGACTTTACGGATTTCTTTTTTGAAATGGAAATCTGATGTGCTAACATGTGTTTGAGAATTTCTGTGAATTTGTTAAAACACAATTTGAAAGAAAAAGGGGAGAATACATGTCCAATGAATTTCAATCCCTTCTCTCTCGGAAGGGAATCATGCACCAACGGTCGTGTCCCCATACCCTAAAAATGGGATAGCTGGGAGAAAGCCCTATGTTATTATGCCTATTGTGGAGACAGTCCGTTGCTTGCTTATCTCAAGTAATGTCCCTACATATTTCTGGGCTGAAGCAGCTCTAACTGCAGCCTATCTCATCAATCGTCTCCCTAGCTCTACTGTTGGAAATGTATCTCCTGTTGAGAAGCTGACTGATTTACCTCCTTCTTACTCAAGATTGCGTGTCTTTGGTTGTACATGCTATGTTTTACTTCATTCGTCTGTCAGAGACAAACTTGCACCAAAATCGTCTAATTTTCAATTCCTTGGATATGGATAAACTCACTTACAGGTGCCCGTTTCCAGAAATGTCACCTTTTTTGAAAATGATCCATTCTTTGAGAAAGGAAAGAGAAAGAAGACAATTTTCAATGTTCTGATAAGATGGAATTTGCCTTATTGCCTGGATATGATCCTCCTTGTGATAAGGATCCTCTTGTATCTTTTGTAGATAGGGACTTTAGTGTTCCCCCTGTATTGCATGCTCATTCCGACAGGTCTCACTCATCCGATGAAAGTGAAGCTCAAGAAGAGCCTCCCCCTCCACAGGCTTCATCCTCGGCACCGGATTCAGGTTCAGTCATGCTTCGCCCTTCTTCACGTAAGTCTATTCTTCCCGTTGATTATGAGACATTCACTCCTCGACACCGTGCTTTTCTTGCTTCACTTGTCTCCTATGATGAACCTAGGACCTATAAGGAAGCGAAAGCTCACTCGACCAAGAGGGAGCCTGCCCTATCACTACAAGCCGGAACCTATGCTAAGAGCGCTCCTGCGCGATACGGAGCAAACGTAGGCGCTACCCTGCCCTATCACTACAAGCCGGAATTCAACCTAAGTTGTTGTTAACTAGTTGTTTTACCAGAGTTCAGAGAAGAGATCAAGACTAGGAATAGCATAGCTACATTAACTCGACTAAAGAGAAGTAACCTAGTCAAAGAGAAGATCATCTGCTTTCACTTGAAGAAGAAAAACTGTCTGTTGAACGGACAGAAAGAGAGATTGAATAAGAACCTATTCTCATGAATACCTTCTTCGCAACCATTAGGAGAATGACCTCTTCTTTTACCTGAGGGCTCCGTTAGTATATCGAAGAAAGTCTTCAAACAGCTCTTAAGAGAGGTTTGACTGACGGAAAGAGAGAGAGAGTAGTGGTCTTACTGATGCCATCGGTTTATGAACTGAGTGTGTTCCCTTAGTAGATCTCAGGAAGTCTTAAGACCGCTCTCGCTCGGACCTCTCCCAGCGCTGAAAAGCCGTAGCTTGCTGCTTGCTGGTCTCGACTCGATCGAAGAGGTTGGCCAGTAAGGATCAGTAGCAGCTAAGAGTTCGGAGGTAGACTGCCTAGAAGCACTTTTCTTGACTCCCTGCTTTTTTTT
>JANLJB010069397.1:0-12637 GCA_026212285.1 Bursera cuneata | reverse complement strand
TCAGGAACAATTGGAACGCTTTCTACTTCAGGAACAAGTATAAATCAAAAAATTGATCACTCTTAATCTTTATTCTTAAGCTTTATTTAGAATAAAGAATTCTTAATTGAATATTAAGAAGATAAATAAAAAGATATAAGTAATAAGTAATTTTAATTTATTGAGGAAAGGAAAATCCCAATATAGCCCGTATTTGTTCAAGCAGGCTCAGTCGAATCAAGCTGGTAAGCCAATAAAGTGCTTTTCTCCCTTGTTCTAGGTAACTCGCTGCAGTCAGGTTGTAGGAAAGAGATGGACTAAAGCATCTACTCTACTCGAGCGGAGAGTTTGAACGCTTTCTCGCAGTCGAAGGCTCAGGAAGCAAGCAAGAACTGAATTGAATAGAATGCCCAAGGGGAATCCCGTCCTAAGGGAGGAATTCGGCATTTACAAGAGGGAAGCCGCTTCTTATGTCATGGTCTAGGTAAGCGAGATAGGGGCTAGAATAAAGAGCTCCTTCGGCTGGGCTGCTAGAAGCTTCGGCTGCGCTTCGGGCCGTGAGTAGTACTTAGGTTCAGATCTGTAGCTATTGAATCTGTCTCAAAGGAGCTGGTGTTAGCAGGTATTCGCTAAGTTTGCTTGCTCCGGAAGAAATTTGCCCAACCTGGCCTTGCTCCTTGTCGATGAATCATGTGCCTTGCCCACTTTGATTGAAGAATGCTTCGTTCCAGCTGAGAAAGAGACTTCCCAGACTGAGCTTCTCGTATTATCGGCATTCTCATTGCTGAAATAGCATTTTCTTATATCGAGCATACCCGGACCGGTATTCCACCCACTTTCTGAGATTACACCTTGGCCTTTCTAGGAAGAATTTCCTTGTTTGGACTTCCCATTTTCACTTCTCCTTTCTATAGGCATGCTGGACCTGAGCTACGTACCTTCTGCCTTCACCTGCACCCGGGAAAGAGCCTTTTCCTTTTACAGTCCGGGAAGACCCCTCAATTGCTTTACTTTATAAACTCTTGAAGCATTCCTCTTCTTATGTTATGATCCACTGATCGAATACGAATGCACTGGGACACCCAGACCTTTTGCGGAAGCAAACCCTGCGTTTCCATACGCAATTCCTTTAGTTGCATGCTCAGGTGGGTAGGTTGATTGGGGAAACCCCTACTTCTCACCCGCTTAAACAAGATGAAACTAACACTCCATCGAGTGAAAGGCGAAGAGCGCGGAGAGAGTGTTCGGGGAAAAGAGCCTGGAGAAATTTCACGATAACTGAAGTGAAGAAAGAATGCGGCTTTACTAGTTTCTAAGACTATAAGACTTTTAAGGGGTTCCCAGTTCGCTCTAACGCAGTGTCAGGGTCACTACGAGCTGGACTCGTCGTGAAACTAACATCTTCTTAGAGAAATGATGTGTGCTAGCCTTCCCTTCCAACCATCGAAGCGTTAACCGTTAAGCCTGATGGGGAAGTAGCACTAATTGCATTCCATTCGCCTCTAAAGGTGCTTAGAACGAGAAGGTAGCACTTCCCCTCTTCCGCATCAAACAAAGAAAGGGAAGGAAAGTCATCAGTCCCAGAGCCTATTCTTTCAAAGAGCGCATTCCTCCTAACACCTCCTGAATGTGCAGCCTATTCTGTAACAAGAGCATTCGATGCATCAATTCCTTGCTTTACTCCGTTGATTAGACCTCCTGATCCTAGTCCTACTCCTTTGACTTCAGTCCTAGTGCTAACTGGCATATTCCTTATACTTAAGCATTCAGTTCCCTTTCAACCGGTAATGCCGTATGCTAACACCCCCTCACGAGATAGGATGGCATGAGCGTCGTGAAGTCCCAAAAGAGTCAGAAGGTAATCGACGGCAAGGCAAGGTAAGCGCATTCGAGAGCAACTCCTTCTTGCAAATACCCTAAGACGCGCATCTGAGATGGGTCAGGAAAGAGACTAAGAGAAGATTATTCGCATCGATATCGAGAAAAGTACGCTTGTCCTATATATATAATATAGTTTATGCTATGTACTAACTATCTATCCTTGTTCGTAGCGTCCGAAAGGGCCTAATAATCCTTCCCAGTCATAGTCACTTACCTTATCAAGGAAGGAGGCACCACTGCCATCTCTACTTAGCTTCCCTTTTGGCTTAAAAAGGATTCATTGCCTTCTAGGGAAATGGCGGCGTAACGAGGGGTAACCCTAAACCTTGGCTCTTATCTTAGACTATGCCCTATGCCTTATGGAGGCCTAACGACTGCATTCACTCCTACCTACTCCTGCTACTACGAATGCTACTGCTATTGCTACGACTCCTAGTCCTACTGAGACCTTTTCTGGCACAAGCCCTTCCAACAGTGCATTCGATGCCATCTCCTTATACACTGCTTTCAATCCCGTTTATTTCGATTCAGAAGTTCGATTTGTGATTCAATCGATTCATCCATGAATGTGCTTTTGTCCTCATCAACAGTAAAGTGTTAACAACCCGAAAGGCGACACAAGCTCTTTCTATCAAAGAGGAGCGACGGGCTAACCGGGCTCATACCTTCCTTCCCCCCCGCTTCCTCCTTTGCTCCTTCTATGTGCGTGGATATCTTCTACTATTTGATTAACTATTTCCGAAAGCCCCTCTTCTTTCAAAGGCAAAAGCCCGTCATTTCAGTCTTAGATGCCCCCCGTCGAAGGCAAGGCAGATCTTTGGACATTCAAAGAAGAGTTTGAATGCCTCCCTTAAGATCAGACAAGAAAGAAGCCGATTCTTTTTGCGGGAAAGATAGAGCAGAGGATTTTCGACCTGTTAATGTACGAGCTAGGCTTGAACCGCTTAGGCTCTTTGCAAGAGTAGGCTGCTTATGTGCTTTCCCTACTCTCCGTCTTTAACCAACTCCCCTTTCATCTAGTCTAGTGCTTGAGTCATTCATTCCCGCGCCTGTACGTATAGATCATTTCTTTTTTGGCTTCTTCATAGCCTTTGGTTGGAATGGAAAAAATGCACCTTGTTTACTTACCGCTCCATGGTAAGAGACTTTTCTCGATTCCCCGCATCTACAAATAGAGTAAAATAAAAGATCTTGACTATTTATATAACTTCATAACGGTCTTGAGGAAGATGCATATCTCTCGAGTTTAGATTCTCTGCTGTAGGAAGACTTTCCAGGATCGCAGACCAGAGAAATGACTTCATTTTGGGAATAGACGGAGTGTGCCTTACCCACTTCCATATTTTTTTTGATTGATTTTACTCCCAGGAAGCAGAAGATAGAGAAAGGGCTTTTATCTCCTGCCAGCCCTAATAGAATGCCTCTCTCGCCTATTGATTCTAGTAAAGTCTCGTTCTTTCATCCCTGCTCGCTATTGGAAGGGCTGTAACAAAACTTCCAAATAACACCATCAGGTTACAGACCAGTTCTTTCCTTCGAAAGAGTTGGAGTTTTTTTCTATCTAGTATGAGATCTAATTAAAGCTGCTAGTTTATTTACAGTGATAAGGACCTAAAAAAAGTCTTAAATTACTTCATCCCCCTTCCCTTCTTCTAGCCATCCAGTTGTAGTGAGAATTGCCAGCCATATAGTTGAAGAAAATAAGGTAATCTCCTCTAGTGTAAGTGCCAGTTTCCCGCCCTAAATATAGGCTGCTTTTTTCCCTCAACCCCATAAGAAGACTACTTGGATATGCGATATGCTTTACTCTCTCTCTCTGGGCAATTCATCAGTTAAGACAGCAGGAAAGTTAGAGATAGCTGATCAAAAGCAGGTTCTAAGGCAAGACAGTAATAGTCTATTTACTTTTTAAGAGTTAATAAATCCCTTTCAAGGAAAGCCTTTACAGCAGGATCTTCTAAAGAGAGTTATCTTTGTTACAGCCAGTAAGCTAGTGAAAGCAAGCGAAGGGATAGCTAGTTTACAGGGTTTGTTCAGCTTCCAAGACAGGCTACGGCTTCATGGGCCGACTTGGTTTAAGCGTTGTCTCATCCTGAATGGAAAAAGGCCATGAAAAAAAGAGATGGAAGCCCTGAATCAGAACAAGACCTGGGAGCTTGTCCCGTTGCCAAGAGGAAAGCGTCCGGTTGGCTGCAAGTAGGTATTGCAAGCAACCTGAAGTTCAAGGCGGATTGGTCGATTAGTGGTAAATAAGTCTTTTCATGCCTGACACGAACGCTTTATGGCGTAGAACATATGATCTAGATCTCACTCAGAAAATACTCTGTAAGGTATAGAGGAGATCATAGATAGGGTGCCCTAAAAGATGCCTATGATACATACTCTTCGTGCTCGCTGTTCCGGGTAAGACCCGTCCAAAACTATGATTATATAGTAGCTTATTGCAATAAGTAGCGTAGTACTTTGATTTTTTATTCTTTTCCTCTTCGTTTGAAGACTGAAAACATCGAAAAGGTCAGTGGTGGATATTTGGGAAGTTGTCCCTACCAGGTATGATCCTTTGTCAACAAGTACAGAGCCTTTCATTAGCAGTGGAAAAGTTTGAATTTAAGCCTGCTCCGTTCGTACGTATAGTAGCTGTCAAAAGGTAAGTTGATTCATTCAATGGCTATTGGCGCAGACACAAGGGCACAGGGACCCATCTCCTACTCGAATCGGTACCATTCTCCCCTTCTCTAAAGAAAAGCTCTCCCTTCTACATAGGATAGAAATGTATGATGCATTAGATTCTCCTTCTTGTTCTCGGGTCGCCGAGTCTCCCACGAATGAAGTTACCGCCCCTTATCTATAACTATAGCCTTTCGTTGGTCTTCCAGTATCAGAAAACGAAGCAGCAGACCAAAAACACGGTATGTACTCTTACTCCGACAGAGGTTCTCGAAGCCCCCTCCCTACTTACCAACCTCCTAAAAAAGGTCCATTTCTCCTATCATCACCTCATTTTCAAAGAAAGACGCGTCGTGACTCACTTTCCTATGAAGAGGATTTGAGGAAACTTGGGTAAGGAGGGACTCTTGCTCACATGAATCGAATCGGGCATATTCAGACTCTATCAGTGGAAAATTCCATCCTTATTTTCCTGTGCTCCCGGGGCTTCCGTTTGAGCCTAAGTCTGATGCGTCTCCACAAGTCCTCAATTCTGGGGTTCCACGTCCAAGACAGGTCTGATCATCCGAAGCCAAGTGAGCAGCTGGGGAGACTTGACATAATCGCTAAACCAATACTACAGGGTTGACTCCTGTCGCCCTTAGAAATAGTGGAAGTCCGTCTCCCGCTCTTATTCTGTCAAGTGATCTCTATATTGGTGTCGTTGGGCATCGAACGATGCTTCGGAATGCTCCCTCTTGTGAGGCCTACCTAGGCTAGGCTAAAAAGAACTAAGCCTATGGTTACCCGCTTTCCCCACGCGGTTAAGAAGCTGAAAGAGAAGCTACTGGGCATGGGCATCCTCACTTACGCTATTTAGTTATTCGGGATCAGAATTCCCACTAGAGAAGACGGGAATTGAGTCAGGGGTCATGTCAGGGTTATCCCCGTATTGTATTAGCGAGAGGCGGAACGGAACCCTTCTTTCTTAATCAGACGATTTCTCTCCTATCATGTATGATTGATCAAAGTCTGGTATGTAGGAATCATAGTCTCAATCGACTGGCATCGCCCTTCACTCCACAATTCCTCAAAGAAAGCAAGCAGCAAGTCAGTCTGCGCATAGCATACTATCTCAGTTCTTCTCCTTTGACGACCGGTCGAAGGGGAATGGGCCAACTCGAAATGGACCAATTCGAGAAAAGGGTCAAGATATGGTGCTGCGGTCAGAACAAGGAATGCTTTAACCATTCAGCCACAGGTTTGGTACGAAAGCCCTCCCGCATCAAGTAAAGGGGACGATCCATTCATTTATTTGTATTTGTCTAATGCTTGAAGATCGATCGTCACAGGGGCGTGCTAAGCCCACAAGATCTTAAGCCAGTGGGCGCTTCCAGTAGGCTATAGGAAAATCCCCCCAAAAAGCTTTCCAACTCGCGATTTAACGAAGAAAAGGAGGCTTTCAAGCGGTTCGGCTGATTCAATCTTGTCGCAGGAAGCTTCACGACCACGGTCATTCTCGAAAGAAAGATGGTGTCAGTGACCAGAGAAGGTCCCTCTTTGGATAGCCAAACTAACTCCATTTTATTTTAGAGCGACTGCCGGGAACAATAGACTGAAGGAAGGGAGATCAGCCAGAAAGAAGGGAGATCCGCCAGAAAGAAGTAGTGCACGAGCTTCGCAAGTTGTGATAGAGCTTTCACTGTTCTCAAGGTAGCGATCTCGTACTAAAGACAAAGGAAGCGCTAGGGGGAAGGCCTTAGGACTTAAACTGGCTAAAAGGAAACTCCAACTTCTACTAGATTGACCTTGCCAGATGGATTGCTTGAAAACGAACTTGACGTTCTTTCTTCAAGAGAATGCCCTTGTTTGGTTTTTAGCAAGTAAATTCTTTTACCTAGCGGGAGGCCATTTTGCCAAGAGTGACATTTCGTACAATGATTTACTGCTGTCGGCGGAATTTCCCGTAACTGCTTGATTCGAAGAGCTTAGTGCAAGGTCAGGGTAGAAGCGGAATGGGGCAAGGCCGCCATCTCTTTTTGCCTAATTACGAAAGATTAAGGCAAGCAGGCACTCTTCTCCCGGCAGGCTCTAGCGCAAGAGCATGGTAGCCAAGATAGACACGTAGCGAGATTCCGATTTAGCTACATCAGTGGAAGCGGCTGACTGCAGTCCCTGAGCCCAGCTCCAAAAGTTTGACTTTGCTAAGAGAAGAGAGAGAAGAGAGTTCCGGGCTTTATGTTGTCGGGGAATGAAGTTGAATTTGCTTTGGTAGTCTCGTACGTATTATAAAGAAGAAGATCCCCGCTCGAGGGCTGAGAGAATTCGTTCTTAGCAAGAAAAGAATAGAGGGTAGCAGTCCTTAGCCAGGCCTCTATTAAGGTACTGAGTTCTGAAAGAACGAATGAAAGAATTCTCGATGGGATAAGCTCTCCTGATAGTTTTGTTGCTTGCAAGCTAGATTGCATTTCCGGTTTTTTCTACAGGAAAGAAAAGAAATGATGTTATAGTGAATTCAATCTGTCAAGGGAAGATATAGAAGTCAATAGTAAATGCCCGGGGAAGGAACAAACGAGTTCTTTGCTTGCCCGGTATCCTGCTAAAACTCCCGAAAACACTTAGGAATCGTTATGGCTGATCCATTCCTAAACTTCTAAGGCAAAGAATCCTTTCCCGGTTTTTCCTTCTTTCTTCTTCTGAGATGGGATGCTAAGAAGATGCTCTTTTCAGCTTTGATGGAAGAACCAATGCCAGTGAATCTGCTTCAATTGGACCGCTTCGCCCCTTGGCTATAAGCCAGAACTCTAGGAAGCGAAGGAACCGTAGGGCTTAGCTTAGGGCAGCGAGTGAGCCTTGGGTCATAATGAATATAGTAGGGCAGAACTATGGGCGATTGCCGCTGTTAGAGTAACTACTGCAATTGAATCGGATGCAAAGTCAGTAGTACTAGGCCTTCGAGTTGCTGTCCTTCTGCCTTTTTCAAGGAGAACTTTTAATCAAGTGGGCAGGTTTCTCGATTCTGGTCTTATTTCCGGTTCAATCGACGGCTGGTGGACTAGTTAGCGGATGGGATATTCTTTCATTCCAACGAATTCATCTTCTGCAAAAAAGCCCTGCCTGCTAACTACTCTTTTCCGGATACAGCACGAGACGGACGGTTCAATCCATGGGAGCTGTTGAGGTCGATCCCGCCGAGACGGGAGCAAGAGACACAAAGGCGGAATGTAAGACTAAAACTTTCCCCCGGGAAGGCAAAGAATGAATGGGAGAAGGAAGGGTCCTAGCTCCCGAGCTTAGCAGACAAACAATCAGTCACGCTAAGATTGAAGATCAGGCCGAGGAATGTCTTGTCGAGTTGATTGGGACGGTTAGCTTTAAACTCAATTCTGTTGCTGCTACTTCCAGTTCAGCACCTGTACCGCCATTTCCCTGGGAACTCCAGCATGAATGTTCAAACCAGCCTTCTCGGGCACGACCGCCTTCCAGTAGACAGTGGAGGGATGCATTCTTCTCAAGGGGCAGGCCTGACTCCGTTAGCTGAGCTCTGAGCTTTGCTCCCCTTTCTTTCAATGTTGCCAATTCCCAGAATACTAATGTACCCTCGTGCATACAGTTGCCCAACTACTTTCTTCCTCCAACTTTTTTAGCCACTTCCGCATCTGTCGTATTCGGGAGAGCTTGCTTCGTGTCGGAGCATTTAGCAATGCCAGCAGCCTGGTGAGGGCTGGCTGTCTGGGGACAGGTTAAGGCAGGGCCCGCTGGGCTTGCTTCTCATGAGATTGGGTGATGGAATCGGAAAGGGGCTCATAAACCGGGTGGGCGGGCTTTTGGGCACACGGAAAAGGGAAAGTGGATGGAGGGTGCTTCTCAGCTAGAGTTGGGGGTGGGGTCGCTATAGTGGCTAGGGTGAGTCTTCCTACACGGCTGGACGCCCGGCTCTAGACGAAGCTGCGGGAGTTACCACCACATCCTCTCCCGATAGACTCGAAGCTCTTCATAGTCAGGCGGGGTAGAAAATATTCTTTCAAAAAGAGAGAGACCAGAGATGACAGAGGAAGGTATTCGGTTCAAAAAATATACGGCAGTCAGAACTGCTTCAGCCAAAAATTGACTGGGGACAAAAGCTGAGAGCAAGAGAAAGAGAGAGCGAGCTGTCTCCAATATATGGCGTCCGCTCGGCAACTCCATTCTGCTGAGGAGTGTAGAGGCAGGATCGTTGGGAAAGCGCTTTGTAAGTGAAGTGAGTTGAAGCAAGCAGAGTTCGGAAGGCAGCGAAGATATATTCATCTCAAGAATCAGAACGGAAACCCTTGATTTTAGTCAATTCAATTTTTTCATTGTTCTGTCAAAAATGACATATACGGATGATCCTCCTTTCGATAACAGAGAGGCAGGATGGGGCTTCGGACACAAGATCAAAAGGAGAAGTAGAAAAGAGCGTCTTTAAAAAGGAAAGGAAGGGCCGACTTTTTTCCCAACCCATACAAGTAGAAATCTCAATGTTAGGTACAGACCCCACCATTCCAGTAGAAAGAAAATATATAAGTCTTGGGCTGGAGACATGTCCTAATCTACGATGCCCCAAACAAAAAAAGGGGAGTAGAGGAAACAACACCAGACACAGCAAAAAAGGCAAAAGACTGAGGTAAACGAAGTTTCTCCAAAAAAGAGAGCTTGCCAACTCTACGGTCCTTCCCAATCCCCTTACTTCATAAAAGACCTCTCGCATGATCCTCTACAAGACAGGAGGTAGGAGAGAAGTGAATAGAAGCCTTTTTTTTTCAAGCCGGAAAGAAGATTCACGGAGAGCAGGAAGATGAAAAAGAGCAGAACATATTCGATGATAACGAGAGAGAGTACCAAGACTTGTTAGAGGGAATTGTTCGGAGTTTGCAGTTTAAACAATAAGGAACTTAGATGGAGAACGAAGAGAAGAAAGAAGTGAAGAATCACCAGTCATCTTCTTCGATGCACTCGAAGAAAGTAAGCAGCCCCCTATGTTGTAAGCGTAAGGGGGAGCAAATACCTGTAGGAGGAAAAGATATGACAAGACGGATTCAACCTCTGAATCTGCTTCCGCTGTCGTGGGGTAAAACTATCTGTGTCGGGCGTGGGAGTGCTCCTAAGATCATAGAAATAATGCTTCAGAGGCCCTATGGAGTAAGGGGATTGGTAAGTTTCCGATTCAGTAGGCGTCTCCGGGGGAGCAGCAAGATGAGCTGTGTCTGACTGTCGACGAGAGTTTGCATTCTGCCGCTTGCGAGAGTCTGCAATCATGTGACCTGGCTTCTTGCAATAGTAGCATCTTGGACATGTCTCGTTGGCCTGATGCACCAGCAAAGCTTCCAGATTGAAGATTCTTACCATAGGGTCGATGATGTCCCGAAGCATGTTCAGCTGCAAGAACCTGATTGATCTGAAGCACCCTGAGTAATCTAAAATCTACCCCCAGCACCCAACCTAGTAAAGGGAAGCAAGTCGAGTCTCCTCCGGATCTCACATCAGCAACTACTCTCTCAATGTCTGGTGGAGGAACTCGATGTTGAATTGAGGATCTAACATTCTCGAACTCAGGCCTCAAGCCCATCAAAAAGTTAGAGAGCCTCTTTATACTCGATAAGGCTATTCTATGTTATATGAAATTCTTCCCGGCAAGAGCCTTTAGAATCGGTGCCCCTATCTTTGAAAGGGGTCCCTCATGTTCAGCTGGTCCCATAGAAGCCTAAGCCTTCGGTAATAAAGAATATAGCACACTTCTTTCTTTATTTTACCTATAAGCTAAGGCATGTTCTTCATGTTGCAATTGATAGAAAGGTGGAGAATCATCCTGAGAATCAAGATTATTTAATCTTTAGCAGTCGAAAAAGAGGTGACGGTGTATATGGGGCTCAAAGGAAGTAAACAAGTCATCCCATTTCAAGCTAAGCACTTTTCATCTTTTCTTTTGTAGGAAAATCCCCTTCTCTAGTCTTGGGAAATTGAGCGACCCTAAGAAGCACAAGACATTTTCCCGAGCAAATCATTCTTCATCGCATAAGCCCATGACAAGTCATTTCCAGATGCTTCTTTCGGAAAAGCACGGGAAAAAGCCTATGGAATCCGTTGTACTAAGACCCGCAAGATCATCCAAGGACTGAAAATCGGGACTCAAAACTAGTCAAGAAGGCTTAACTCAAGCAATCACTCAAGAGAAGAAAGGATTTTCGCTTGCCGGATTCGTAAAAAAAAAGAAAGAAGAGGAAGCCGGGTATTCTTTTTAGGGCAATAAATGGGCTTAAATTAAAGAGCTAGGGTGGCAGCAAGAGTATCTCAAAAACTCGAGTTCAAGACCTCCGATTCCATTCCAATCTTATTGACTAGATCCGATCACATGATCAAGAAACTATTCATGAAGAAGAAGAAGTTCCAGCCAATTTCTATTTTTTTAATGATAAGGAAGCGCTTGATCTGGGCCTTAGAAGGGCATCGAGATCAAGGAGATCGTGGGATCAAAGTGGACGTTCCCGATTTCCATGGCCGATTGCATCCCGAGGACTTTCTTGATTGGCTAGGTAGCGTGGAGAAGTTCTTTGATTGGAAAGAACTATCCGAGGTGTGCGAAGGTGAAATTCCTGAGCACGGGTCATGCCTCAATTTGGTGGGATCAAGTCCAAGCAAGGCGTGAGCGGAAAGGCAAAGGGAAGTACATGGGACAAGATACGATCGAGGTTGCGGGAGAAATTTCTACCCTCCGATTAGACCCAAAGCTTGTTCCAAAGGGTTTACTTCGCTTTAAAAGATAGGGGGGAGAGAAGCGTACAAGAAAGCCCCTACTCCTAACAAGTTGCGGAGTTCTACCAATTGTTTATTCGCAATGGCTTGAACGAATCCGACGAGGAATCCCTTGCTTGATAGGGCTTGAGTTTAGAAATCCAAGATGAAATCTCGATGCATCGGATGTGGAAAGTGGCCTATCAACTAGTTCTAAAGGCCGAGGAAAAGCTAAAGAGAAGGACCACAAGGAGGCATCGAAGGTGATAGGGGATCGACCTCTACCATCGGGCGAGGAAAGAGACCCCTTTTTCCCTTCCCTCAATATATATGGCACGCTTTACTAATCTAATAGAAAGTCAAGGCTCCATCCTACTCGTTGCCCAGAGCCTTAACTTGAGCATTGTACAAGTGCGTAAGGCTCCTTCGGGCCATGGCCACAACGAAACTATAAGGCAAGGCTTGGAAGCAAGCTACCAGCGCCTATCGGCGAGAACTAGGCTTGGCTTGTTTAGTATTGCCCGCCCATTCTGTCTCGTTCGGGCGGACGGGGACCGCCGAAGAAGTGCCTCGACGCGCCGCAGCCACAACTTTGACTCATTTTATGCAATTATGAAACTCCACGGAACTTTCTCGATTCCAACGCAACTTATCCTTTTGGAGCTGACGTAACAAACTACGCGAGCCTCCCGACGAAGCCAACATAAATCCTATCCGAATAAAAAAAATAAAAGGAAGTTTCATTATGGTGGTATACCAGCCTCCTGTTCTGGAACTGGAAGTTCCAATCGAAGCATATAGATCCGTAAATAGATTTGTATGTATAGCCACTTCAGTCGTGCTCGTCGTTTCTCGAAAGTATCTTTTTTCTGGGAACATGGTCAACCAGAAATTATTATGTTCGCGATTCTTCATCCACCGATGCAGAAAATGCTCCAGTTTTCCATTCTCATATGAGGCCGGAAAGTTTATTAGCAACAGGTCGGCGCGAAGTGATTCATCATGCTCAAACATGAGCCGATCGTTCGTTAGGGACGGTTTATAGATCATCAAATTCCCACAAATGGAATGAAAAGTGGGTCCATGTAAATGATCAAGACCTCGCAAACAACAACGCTCCTTCCCCATATGGAGTTCGGAACCCAAAGGCAATCGTTGAGTGAACTGTATCTTCTTTGTGTTAGTTGACCTAAGCCGCACCATTACTGCTGGGGTGGGGCTCGGCCTCCGAACCGTACGTGGGACGAGTTTCTGCCTCATACAGCTCCGGCCGAAGACCGGGGGAAGTTTAGGAAAGATGGGGAGACCCAGCAGCTCCCGGTCGGGGCCGGGGATAAGCTTGTGAAGAAGCGAGCTTATTCCCCCCAAAAAAACCGATCCT
>JANLJB010069372.1:0-10130 GCA_026212285.1 Bursera cuneata | reverse complement strand
TTTATTACATAAATCAAATGTGTACAATATACAACGTATATTTACAACGTGATGCTCTAGGGCACAGAAAGTCTAACAAAAAGTACAATTTTGCATTACTTTATTTTATTAGAAATAGTCTTTTAAATAGGAACTAGATCAACAAAAACAAGTTAAGAAATAGCCGCCACTATCCTTTTACGTGTAAAGATGACTCCTATAGACTAGGCTATTTCAAAACCACTAAGCATAACACACTCCTATTGATTAGGACTTCCACAACTTATATCGGATAAGCATAAAAAAAATAATTGTATTTCTTAACACCTTTTTCGTGGAACTTTGCTGCTCAATCTGTTTAGTAGCAACAAGCAAACAATCTGAGCATTGTTGCCCTCTTCCACAACTAAATTCACTGGACCTAGGTTTAGATTTTGAGTTTCTAAGACAGGGGAAAGAGATAGGTAGTTGAGAGAAGAAGTGAGAAGACGATGGAGTGGAGAGTGAGAGAGACGAAATTCTTACATTAAATAGATAATGCAATATTAATTGCTTTTTGTTTAAAATCTTATATTACTCTATATTACGTTTTCACCCTTATCCCAGTTATTTTAACTTGTTCAACTGTTAGTGGGTGGTTCTCTGTTATTTCTAGAACCATAGGTGGTTATATGTTTTATGACTGGTAAGTTTTTCAATTATAAGTTTACTTAATGAATTAGGTCTTTACCATGTATACATCCCATGCATATGTCTAATTCATTACCATATAATTTTTAAATACTATATGCTTATATGGTACTTAATTAATCATTTGATTAATTAACTATAAATAATACGAATATAATAATAATAATTTGATTAATTAATCATATAAAGTTATCCAATAAAGCAGGTTTTTGTGTCATGGAATCTTTGTGGTTATTCTAGTAATAACCATACTATCCGAGAATTTTTAAGGCAGTTTTTAATCCAAAGTATCGTGAGATTTGTCGTAACATATTCTGGATTAGTTTTTGTTTCTAGATTTGATTCAACACCACTAGTAGACACTTCTAATGGTTGCTATATTGTTTTGATGTTCAAAAACTTCAAAATTTTATCTATGCGCATGTTCCTATAGATCTTCTCCCCTAAAATGTTATTTTCAGGGACGGAGCTTAGTGAAGACCGAGGGGGCCCATGGCCGCTCCAAAGAAAAAAAATCAACACATGTATAATTAAAAATTTTAAAAGTTAGCCCCTCTGAAATTTAAGTTTTTTGATTAAACATACAAAACATAAACAAAATATTAGATTTTTATTTTTGAGATTTTATTAAACACAATCAAAATTTTGAAAAATGGATGAAGTTGGGGATAATTAATTATAGACCTTCTAAAGAGTTCTTTAAGTTTATTGTCATTGAATATTTTAAAAATTTATTTAAAATATTTTGAATAATCTTTTAAATATATTAATAAAAATGTTATATAATAATTCAATAAAAATAGAATAATTCATCATGTACAATCAAACTCATATGAACACAAAGTTATTGGATGAGTGAACCCACTTCATTTATTAAAAATTATCATATTTTTATTGATTATTATCTAATATTACTATTAATAGTATCTAATATTAATATTAATGGGGTAAGATGAAAATCAAAGAGGCGGGAAAGGAGCCAAAAAAATAAATATTTTTAATTTAACGAAGAGAAAATTAAAATTGAAAACAGAAGGAGGGGAATGAAAGAGAGGGAAAATGGAGAGAAAGTGGTCAAGCGACAGCAACGAGCTGCAGAGGCTAATAGAGGCCATTAAATCTTCAGATGTAAGCTTCTATAAACCCTAACTGTTAATGGTTAGAGGATCATCCAGTTTTACGAAATTCGATAAAATTACAGGTAGTTGAGAGCCGCGTTAAGCTGCTTAACGAATTGAGGGATTTGGATTTTTCAGAGAAATCTGATGTAGCTTATCTTATCCAATGCCTGACTGTATCCTTCACTATTAACTTTCTTGAATTATTTTGATTAAATTTTATTTGTAATTTGATCATTTTGAAACACTCAAATGGCTGAATGCTACTTGTTTTGAATTGTATGGTTTTGACTGAAGTGATCTTTGGGAATTACTTGATAAGCAATTGAAGTAACTTTTGAAAAATCACATAATAAGAATTTTCTTGTAAGTGCTTTTGGTTGCTTTTACAGAAGTGCTCTTTACAAAAGCACTTTCATACTCACCCTTTGTACCTTGACGAGGAGTCAGACATTTTGGGAGGACTTCACTTGTTTGGATGTATCACAGTGTATGCTAAACAAAAGTATTTTGTGTGTGGCTGCAAAATATGTAGATTCAGACCTATCCGAGTGTGTCCTCCAGTTTTTGCTTCTGGGGATGAAGGTATGTTATGTTTGTTTCTCTTCGGTATTCGCTTTGCACTTGTACTATGGTAATCTTTGAATATATTAGGCGACCATATGGTGTGGGAAGCATCTGAATATGACCTGTATGTCTCAAGAGGAGTCTCAAGAGGAAGAGCATTGCGTCTTCTTTTTTCAGGTAGATAATAGATAACATGCTGTTTAGTTGTTTGTTCAAGACATTTTCCTTTGATGCTTACATTTATTAGTTAGGAGTTGCTTGGAAAGGTAAAACTTTATGTTATATTTTTCAGTTTAAGCTGCACCTTACTTGCAACCTTATATCTGGATATAAATTGAAGGTCTATTTATTTATTATTTTTTGCCCCTCTTTTCTCTGCTCCTTGTTCTTGAGTTTTAATCATAGTAAATGATGTTTTTGTATGGTTATATCTTATGGCATAATACTAGTTATAACATGGCTTTGCAGTAATAGTAATTATGAAAATTTGTTCTCCTGTTTAGCATCAACTGTCATGGTATAATTGTCAAATGGATTTGTATACCAATAAATGGAGCTCAAGTCTATGAGAGAACCTTGAGGTTTTTATGTATGTTACCCTTTGGTTATAAGTTTAGGATGCTCACTCTTCTTTGTTACATAAAGATGCAATTGTAATGACATTGATGAGGTCAAATTACTTGTCATGTTGAGGAAGTGGTAATAACCTGGAATAGGAGTTTCTCAAAAGCAGGCCTGGTCAGCAAGGAGCTTTTATGGTGTCTGTTGCGCATCTGCTTTATGTTGGTCTTCAAGGCTTCCTCACTATTCCTTTTCACCAAGCATATAATTAGCTTCTAACCATTTTATGGTCTATAGAAATTTTCATGCTTAACTGTTTTCTTCTCAATGAGAATTTTGTTGTGCTTACATGGAACATGTACATTTGCATTTTATGTGATTTCTAGACTTGAGCTAATAACTTATATGTATAGAACTTTCTTTAACATTATACTTATCTTTTGCAGCTGCTTTCAGACTTTTTGAAGTTCTCTGCTAATAGTTTTTCAGCTCTTATGAGATACCCTGTTTCAAACAGTGAAGCATCAATGGCGGCTATTGAGAAATTCATTATTGACCAGTTAAATTTAACAAAAGATGCAGTATCGGAGAACAAGGTAACTAATTTTATTTATTTGTTTTTATAAATCTTACGATTATGGAGTTTTTACTTAAGGGAGATAGCATGTTAGCTTCATATGTTAAATATTTTGATCATGTTGGGAATAATTGCTTACAGAGGATGATTCATACTCTCTCTACTTATCTTTTGGCATTTAATAGCGTTTTAATTCACTCTCAGACTAGCTTGAGCCTTAACTGCTGGTTCTATTTCTAGAAACTGTAGCTTGAATATATACGTAATTTTAGTTAAATTGGTTTGTGAAAATTGGGAGTTAAAGTAGGATCAAAGTTGAGAGTTGGTTTTTCTTACCTACACTTGCTCTTGTGACTTTTTTTTTTTTTTTTAAGAACTTTGTCTTTACCATTGAAAAATATGAGTTAATTACGTCACTTTTATGGTTTTCTTTTATTTGCTATTTTGAATTCACATGTAAATGCAGATTTTGCAAAATCAAGCTCAAGCTTGAGGCATAGCATGAGATTGGTACTATGCTGGTTTAGAATTTTATTATGGTTTTGTTTAACAAACTGGACAGTTAAACTCGAGCACTTTTCTTGAGCATGATTTTAGAATGAGTAATACTTAGGGACTTTAGAATCTAAGGTTAGAGAGTGCATATTTGACTACTTTGCAACTTGTTATATCTAACATTCTGTGTTGTTGTCAGATAAATTTTTATTTGAGGAAGCCATTAGCCATACCCATTTGAGCATCCCTTAAGTAGATATTTTCTCTTGAGTGGCAAAGGTTCCTTGAGCTCCTTTCAATAATCCTGGTGCACTCTGCATGTTTACCCTCTTAAACTTGTGGAAGTAATAATCATAGTATTAGAGGTTTAAATATTCAAGTTAAGCCCCCACATACAAGCTTGAGCTTTTAGGAGAGTGGCAAATTTAATATGGTATCAAAGCCAAAGTGACTCAATGGTCCAGGTTCGAATCCCCTCCGTGTCATTTAATTAAAAAAAAAAGTTATTATTTGATTCACTTGTAAGACTCGTTGAGGCTTGTGAGGCTTGGTCTGGTCCACGTTGCAAGTGCACGTGAGGGATCGTATTAGAGGCTTAAATATTCAAGTTAAGCCCACACCTATAAGCTTGAGCTTTTAGGAGAGTGGCAAACTTAACACATAGCAATAAGTTATCTTTTTATCCCTTTAAAAATAAATTTCTATGTGCCTGAAGTTTAGATCTTTATAGTTCCTAAATATTATAGTTGGGCATAGGAATTATTCTTTTACATAAACGCGATGCTAAAAGGACAGTTGATGATAAGGGGTGAAAAGAATCATTCTTTTGTTTTTAAATTATAATCTGAAGAATGTACTTGGTGCATGTTGCTGATAGCGTGCTTCTGTCACTTTCAAGCAGATAATAAATACAGTTGGCTTGGATATACTAAAACTCGCACAGGCAGTTATTGATGCTGTGATAAGGTTTTGCAAAGAGTATTCCCAGGCTGTAAGTTGGGACTCCTGTGATGCAGGATGTGACAAAGATAAAAATGGCATACACTGCAAAGAGCCAATGGTTGTGAATCATGTTGCCAATATAACAAAATGCACAATAGAAAAATTGTCTGAATTGGGCATCCTGGCTGCAAATGGTGGTGGGAATTTGGTAGCAATACTAAATGTGTCATGGAAAGGTGTGGTTAACTTGCTTCAGATTGGCAAAGGGGCGCTAGCAGTAAAGGTGAATGTAGCAGATATCATTGCAACTTTAATTTCACTGGTCAATGAATCTCTCAGATGCACAGCTGAAGTTTTGTCTTCTCCACCAAAGGAAGCCATTTCCATAAATGAAGCTAGAAGGACATTTGTCCCCGTGAAATTTTACCTGATTAATGCTGTGAAGATAGCTTCCCTCTTTCCAAGCCAAGCATATCTGGTATACAAAGAGATAACATTCTGTCTACTGATTATCTCAAGTTTAAGAATTTCGTTAAGCCATGAAAAAGTTTTGAAACTTGCCAGTGAAGTTTTGACAGAACTTCTAGAGAGATCTTCCTTTGATTTACTTAACTCCTTACTGAATTCAGCTCTTCTCACACTGGAGGCCAAGTTTGAAATTCTGGACTGGTTATTCACCGAGAAATGTCACTTGAATTCTATCGACATGAATCCAGGAAGTAATTATAGGAGAGCTTTGACTGATGAAATTTTTACGCTTAGTTGTGAGGCTATACCTGAGGCAACAGTGTTATTGCCTGGTCGGGTTGCATTGTTTCTTAGTTTTCTAATGTATTCTTATGACCTTGAAGAAGATATGAAAGTTGCAATAACTAGAAAGCTTGGTTGGGTTTTGAATGTGTTAATCGACGAAGAAGTATATTCTTCCATTCTTGTTTCCCAAGTTCCAGTATTATATGGTTCTGGAAAAGCAATTGAACTAGTCTGGGAGCCTCTGTTTTCATCACTTCTGCATGCTTTGAAAACCTTCATGATTGTGGTGTCTTCATGTCATGCTTGGGAGGAAATGATGTCTTTCCTGCTTGAAAATTTGTTCCATCCTCACTTTCTTTGCTGGGAGATTGTAATGGAACTCTGGTGCTTTTTGTCTTTTCATGCTGAGGTGGACTCGGTGAATGATATTATTGATAAACTTTGTGCGTTGATGAAATATTTGGCATCTTCGGAATCTGTTCTTGTTCCTGGTTCTACCCTAAGAAAGTTGGCAAGATCAATTTGCCAGCTTCTTACTTATAGTAGGCAATCTGTAGTAGACAAAGTTTACAATTATGCTGTTGATGATGACCGATCTCAATCATCATCAATCATATACCTAGCTCTGCTTTTGGAAGGGTTTCCTATAAATTCACTGTCCGATAACATAAGAAGTTTTGCCAAACAAAAAATCATTACAGATTATTTTGGCTTCATTGAGAGGTTTGATGAAAAATCATTAATTGCCTCCGGCTCTGGATCATATGGGGTGGAAGTTTTTGCTCTATCTGCTTCATTGCAGTCACTGTAAGTACATTGTATTCTTTTTCTTTAAACATGATATAAGAGCTGTTTCAGTCTAAGTGAAAATCAGGTCCTCGCTTGCATCTGACTATCATTTTCTAATCATAGAACTTGTGTGAAGTCCCATCTTGTTTGCTGGCAAAACCAATATTTGCCTGCTTGCATTCATATTTAGAACTGGCGTTTATGAGCATTTTCATAAACTTTGTAATAGAATTTCAAATTACAAAAGTTTGTACCCCACTTTTCCTTGTGGTTGGATTGCCTCTCTCACTTCAATTTATTATTCATAACTCCTTTTTGTAATTTTTATTTTTTTTACAGTTTCATAAATCTTAATAAATTTAAATTTCACTTCAAACTTGTCAATGTTTTGAGCTTAATTGTTTTAATGATCCCTGAGATCAAACTTAGCCTCATACTGACAATTTCTTATTTCGCTTAAATCATTTTTGGTGACAAATATTAAATATTGCTTTGTGTTCTGTAGTCAGGTTAATATATCTGATATTGACATGAAGACCTTGAAGCTTTTAGTTGCAATTATTCATAGATATAGAAGTCCTGCGGAGAAAGTGATGAAGGGCCATTATCTTAAGCTACTGAGTGAAACTCTAGGGATCATTTCAAATATGAAGCATCTATATGCATCTGATGAGATGGATGAAGTCCTCTTGGAGCTTCAGGACCTCTTTATCTCAGGCTCAGCAGTCTCAGATACTCAATTATATCAATGCAAAGCAGAAGTTGCTCTTTTCATGGCCGGATTTGGTCATGTGGAGTTGTCGGAGAGTGATGATTGTGCAAAGAGCTGTGCTGTGTGGAAGTTGTATCACATGCTCTTCAGAGAGCGCCACTGGGCACTTGTTCATCTGGCACTTTCAGCATTTGGATATTTTTCTGAACGTACCCCTTGCAATCAGCTATGGAAATTTGTGCCCCACGATGCAGCACTTTCATATGAATTGGTGTCTGGGAATGAGCCAAACGAGGAGAGATTTATGTCTCAGTTCAAGGCATTTCTTGAAAAGGAACCTGCTCTTCTTACATTTACAGACAGCTCTGACCATCCTCAGTTGCTGGTGAAGGAAGGTCTGATGCTGAGAGAAATAGTCCGAAACTTTGCTGAGTTACAACCTCTTGGATGTGAAAGCATGGAAATTGATGGCAAAAACCAAAATAATAAGAGAAGAAAATTTCCTGATGGTATAAATAAAGGAATGGAATTGCTACAGAGTGGTTTAAAGGTTATTGGTGATGGCATTTCCCAGTTGCAGCAAAACCAGTTTGATTCCACAGAACTTCAAGACAAGTTCTTGACCCACCTCTCTTGTCTTGAAGATGTGATTTCTCACTTAGTAAGCCTGACTGACAGCGGGTAAGCTGTGGTTTTCATCTCGTTTGCTGTAAATTGTCCCAATCATTCAACAACCAAGGTACTGGTTTATCTTGTAAAGCTGTATAAGGAAGGAATGCTTATAAGCAAATGGAGTACTAAGCGAGGTGGACCTTCTTCGATAGGTTGGACATACTGCTGTTTGCTTCTGGAAGCGAGTTTTGATGTTGCATCATATGCAGAAACATTTCATGAATGTTACAAGGGTAATCTAACAAAACTTCTCCGAAATTCGTGTTATAATCATATGCAAGCCATCGCTAATCAGATGAAAATGAGTGCTCAAATTGTAGAATTATATGGTAGACACTAGGCAAGAAAAATTGGTAATTCTGTTAGGATGAGACCACGGAATTCTCCTTTCGAATATTGTGTATATGGTGAGATTGTTCAACCTGATCAAACAGTGTGGCATCTAAACATGTCTTCGCACAAAAATGATTTTCTTTTTTCCCTATGTAGATTTGTCAGGAAAAAAAAGATCATTCTTTACTGATCATCTCTCTCAAACATCTAAATATTAATAAGAAACTACAATTCTCTCTGAAATTGTGTCACCAGTGAAATTTTCTCAAGTAAATTGCTGTAATTTGCTTTAGTTGCTTAGCTCTTCTTAATATTTAACAAAATAATTCTAGACTCAGAAACTTTATATGGAAAAATTGATGTTCACAATATGAGTGGATGAGTGATATAAAACAATCAATATAATCTATAAGTAATAAACGAGGATGTGTGCTCTGTTAATTAGAGATTTATGTCACATTAGTTTCTTTGATTTTGTGATGGGTTAACCTGCATTCATGGACAGAGCTATATGGGGCCTAGGAGGAGCAATGGACTAGAAAAACAAACTTTAGTAAGTAATAACGAAAATATCTCTAGATTTTATGATTTTGTAAAAACACATTTAAATGTTAACCAAAATATCTTTGGATGCTTCTATTTCACAAAAACACATTTAAAAATTTAATCGTATTTTTATGTAATTAACATTTTACTGATTGTGTTTGATCAATTTTTCTTCAATAGTGATGGTATTTAAAAATTAGAAGAATAAATGTAAAAAATAGTTTTATCGATGTGTATTCTCACCAATATAGGGAGTCATAAGAATTTAGGGAGGATTGAACTACATGAAATTACTTTGGTCGCTTTTTCGAATTTGATTTCAGAAAATGAATAGAAAGTTTATTTTTGTATTTTAAAATTTAACGTCTTTGATATAATATTTTAAAAGTATTAATATTAAAATAAATACAGTAAAATATTCATTTGGTTTAAAATGACAAAAACATATATTTAATCTATAGTTATTATGTAAACTTATTATTATTTTTAAAGATTCAAAATTTAAAATAAAATTACTTAGTAAATAATTAAAAAATTTTATTGACCAAATTTTCTTTTTTGGTTTCGAGAAATGAATGTCCAAAATAGGGAAAGCAATTTAAAACTATTTTCTCGTTGTAAACTTATTTTCAGGAAAGTTAAAATGAAAATACAAATTTCGTTTATAAATAGATATCCAAAGATGGAAAGATGAAAATAAATGCACCGTCTGAATTAAACTTAATTATAATTAAGTTTAAATAAATGAATACGAATAATATTCATATTGAATTATGGTTTTATCTCTCTTCGTTACTTCTTATGTCGAAATATCATGGAATGGATATGTTACAACTTAGAAAGTGTTACCCAAGTGTAGGTAGTTTTAATTATAGTCCTCGGTAAGTCCAAGTATAGTATCCACAGGGAGATTTTTATTAAGATGAAGTGGTCCTTATTTCAATGTCCAAAATCCAAGAGCAAAAGAAAAATATACAACGTGTTGGTTGATTTTAGAGATGAAATTACCAAACAAAATTAATTCAAGTAAAAGACAATAAGGCATCGGAGATCCATACTCATTTGAATTGTAAAAGTATTTTTAATCCTTTTTATAACTCAATTGAAATTAACTAAAGAGTAAAATCAATCGGAAGATGAAAACGTTTTAGTTCACGAAAATATNAAATAAAAGAATTACCTTTCAACGAATCGATAATATTTCAAGAAACATGTACTTGATTTGTAAAAGAAATTTTTCAAGCATTCAAAGTGTCAACATGTTTGCTATGAATCAAGGCTTTTGACAAACCAAAACAACTTTCAAGAAAACATTTATTCAAAGGATTAAAGGGAAATACATTGAAGAACAAAAGTAGGATCAAGAACAAAATTACAAATAAATGAGTGTTTCACT
>JANLJB010069350.1:2532-10032 GCA_026212285.1 Bursera cuneata | reverse complement strand
GTTGTTCAGAATCAGAATCAATGCAGGGCGCTAGAAAGAGTAAAGACAAGCTTACCTATATAAGGAAGGCGGCAGGGTGGGCAGTTAATGGGATAGGCAGTGAACCTAGGCAAGGGAATGAAAAGACCTATTCATCACAGGAGAAGGAACCCGAAAGCGAAGTCGAAGAGTGATTGGTACACAAAACGAAATTGATTTGATAAGGACAGGACTCGAGCTAAGCGAGCTAAGAAAGGCATTTGTGAACGGGTTTGATGGTAGGATAGACAGAATCAAATGCCCTTGAAGCAGGGTGATACGACGTATCTCAGTGAAAGGTAGAATGTAATATCTCTTGTTTGGGTTGAGCTAGGATCCACCCCATCCATTTCTTTCCTGGAAGCTCCAGTAGCCCGCCCGCAGGAGAATTAGTTTGAATCACTTTGTCTTTTCTCCTTTGTCTTTGCTTTCTATAGCGGTGAAACTCTTCTTTACATCTGATTCCTTGTCCTCCGTCTTCCACTTATCAACTCCCATCCTGGAGGGAAATGAAATATGAAAGATCGTCTAGGCCAAGCGGGAATCCCTAATATGAATTGGAGTTTTCTGAAGCTTCGTCCAGTCCCGAGCGGGGAAGATCGCCTTTCTAGGGAGTGATTCGATTCTCTACCTCTTTTCATGCGCGAGCACTAGTCTCTTTCTTATTATCAATGCTTGAACTATCACTCTTTAGTCAGCTAATACCTCAATTTGTCTGGCAGGGCTTCTAAGCAAGCCTGAGAATACGGGTTCCGTAGGGAGTTCAGTCAAAAGAGAAACAATAAATGATTCTAATTAGAATTACCGTATTGTATGTTAGAAATGAGAAGGATAGTAGCGAACTCTAGCTCTGGGCAGTCGCTCAAGGGGTCAGTCCCTCAAAGAAAGGATCGGAAACAATTACCGACCTACGATTGGCTTTCGAAAGCTCTTCTTTCTTTCCCCGGCATAGATATAGATCGGATGGGGAAGTAGGCATTTCTAGGATTCTCTTTGGTTGCACGCCTTAGCTTAGTTCTTCCTGCCATGCCAATTCGCTTGAAAACCCAAGAAAGAGTATCGTATCGACCGACCAATAAATTACTTATTTTAACATTACCTTGACTTCTTTGATTTGGATTCGGCCGGAAGACTGAACCTTGAAAAGCGATCAGATTGAATCTGGTCAGACAACAGGACAGTTGTGGATTGAATCTCTTTATTCTTCAGGTAATCGCCTAGCCTAGCTTTCTAGAACTAGAACATTTCCCAACCGGGCATTCTCCTTTCTTCAATTGGATTTTCTTCTTTCGATGGTCTCGGATCCTACCTAAAACAAGTTATCCAAATTCGTTTCCTCGCTTAGAACGTGACCTTATCTTATAGGAATAATTTATTGGTTCGTACTGTACCTCAAACTCCATTGGAACTGAAACGGAGCCTAGCTTGCCTTTGAGCATGGTCTTCTTTGACTAGAACAAAACAACACCCATGGGCTTATTCATCTACAGCACTGAAGAAGTAGTTGAATCCGGCAAGTTATGTTTGTTAGATAGATATATGGATTCCATGTTATATATTGATTAAGTATAGTCAGGCAAGCTAGATTGAGTCAAGGCTGGTTCCGTAGTGGGACTCATTCGATCTATTCTTTCAGGCGGGTTGCGTATTCAAGTAAAGACAAGCTTACCTCTTTCTCTTTGGATCGAGGTCTACGGGCCGTAACCAACAATATCAACTAAAGAAGCGGTTGTGAGCGAGTGTAGGACCTCCTATTCTTGCCTGGGGGTGACAACTCCAGCCCTAACCGTGGTGGGTTATATAAGCCCCCCACTCTTACTTTGACTTTCCTTCCAAGCCTACCCACCGCCCTCTTTACCAGAACCGAACATGGAGCCTTAGCTTCCTGCGCTCCCTGCAATCGGTCAGCCAGCAGGGGTGGCAGTTATGGTACCCCTTTAGGGGGCTGACGGTACTCCTTTGGGTGGATGTCAGGGAGAAGCTCTTAAATATTCCAAATTCATGCACGGCTCTTCCCCGTTACAAAGACTCCCCGCTGTCTTGTTGTTCCTCGTACACGTATCACACAGGGGGACATTGGAACGCCGGCAAAGATGCCTTAAATCAAACATCTGGAAATGGTCATACAAACGCTACCTAGGGACCTTTCTCATTCAGTGGTAAACCTTACCAAGACTAGTTGCCCCAACGAATTGATATGCTTTTGCTTTTTGTAACACCGGCGAATGCTGAATACGGAGGAAGACAATGAAATTAGAACAAAGCAGGTAGACCGAGCAAGCTTACAGAATTCGGGGAATTCAAACTCAGAATAAGCTCTTTTGACCAATTAGCACGTTTGGTAGCCAGAAAAAGGATATAAAGCATTCACAGTAAGTAGTTTCTATGATCACTGATCAAAAACACATTCATTCAGTAAGGGATTTCTCCTCAAAGTAGTGTAACCTAGCTCAATTCGCCTCATTGATTCCCTGAAATCTCGACTCCTTCTTTCTGAGCCCAGCCACATTTCCATTTGGTTATGCTATACGCTAGTACTTGTTGCGGGGGCGGGTCATAGACTGACTAAGTTAAGTCGCTAGCTATATATAATTTTCTCAAGTGTGAAAGCGGAAGGTCCTGCACATAAAAAATATTCCACTGCAGATACCCTTTAAATTAAAGTAAAGCCTTTGATTACGTGGTCAAGACCCGGTACTACGGGTATGAGATGTGGCATAAAATACCCAGAAATGGGTGTAGAATTCACTCGCAGAAATGCCCGGTCAAAGAAGGGCTTGCTAGAACTCTGAAGAAAGGCTTAAAGCAGAGCTTTCTCACTGACTCAGGAAAGGCTCAATCATCAGAAATGGTTCGAGGAGAGCTTCAATCGAAAAAAAGCCTACTTATTCTACTCGAAAACCCTATTAGGCAGTAGTGGCAAGCACAGCAGAAAGGAGCTTTCCGTCATGTCAGGCGGGGAATCCTCATTGTGTACTACCTTGCCGACGTGTCTACCTCCGCTAGAAGAGTTACTAGCCAACGGACTGGACTCGCCTCCGGAGAAAGAGATTAAATAGCCTATTTTACTTCACACGCCTTAAGAGACTGGCCAATAAGTTAAGAGATCTAAGACATGCCTAAGACTATGCCTAACGGTTAGTTCTTAATCCTTTCTTCCCTGACACTTCAATTCATTAAAGAAAGGAAAGAAAGCAGTTAAGATTTACCTACGGATAGTTTGAACCTGTCCCTAATAGAAAGGTAAAGGAAAGGACCCGTCTTTCATGTGGGCTCTCTTTCACTGGGAAAGCGACCTACGGAAGTCTTCTCACAAGCCAACATCCTCTTCTAGTAAAAAGCCCTGTCTGTCTCCGATGTGATTGAGTAATATTAGTCACATGACTGTTGTACCCTATGGCTCTTGATAAATGAAAGAAGCAACTAGGTAAGACGCATGAGGAGCTTTTTTGCTTTTGCCATCTTGTCTATGTTGGCCATCCAATGGGCTTAGTAGGTAGGTATATTCGGGCTGGGCTTATGGAAGATGTTCCTTTCGTTGCGGAGGTCACTAGGTCCTTCCACCCACAAGTAGCGGATCTCTCTTCGGAATGGTCGGGATGGGAAGAATTACTCCTTTCCTTGGCCTTAAGAATGGGAATGCGGCGGAGCTTACCTTCATAGATAGCAGATGTGATGTGCCATTAATAATGATGTATATAATGGCAGTCTCCTTCTCTGCGTAGTTATAGTTTTATAAGCCTTCTTTCTAGAAGCCGTGAAGGACCTTTTTAAAGAAGAGATAGGGCGGAAGCTAGTAGCAAGCGAAGCGATAAACAAAATTGAAAACAAGCACTGCTTTAAAGGCTATTCTTCATTCTCATACTCCAACAACGACAGATACATTATAAAAAGAAAGAACTCCATCCTTTCCCGCGTCTCCTACCTTCGTACTGCAAGCCAGCCTTGAACTCGAACTCCAAAAACTTGTCTCCATTCGTTTCCCGGATTGTGCCATCCTATTAGCCTCCCCATGTTTGCCTTCCTTTCACTCCGGCGTATAGCCTGTCTTGTCATTCTGAATTGGTAATTGGCTTATTAAGATCAACTTCCTACACCAGATGCGGATGAAAGAGCTGCTTCTTCTTAAACAAGATCCAGATCCTTCCTAAAGAATTGAATCCGGTAAATAGGATAAGGGGAAATGTCGGCATAACCACTGCTATTTCATCTGCAGCTCTTGCTGTTTAAGTTTAAGGAAGAAGTCTTGCTCATATCAGCTGTTATTGTCCTTTTAGAGTGACTTTCCCACCCCTAGGAGAAGGCAGGAGGAAAGTCTGGGTTTCTGGCTAAGACATACGATCGATCAGGTGAAAACGACTTTGAATAACGGTTTTTTTCCGCGAGACGCTGCTCTACTCTTTTGCTTTGGCATTGCCATACGAGGGAGATCGCTCAGTGACATGTCAAAAGATATGGAATTTCCGACCAAGCAATTCAGATTGAAATACGGGAATTGAGACCGAAAGATATCCATGTCAGTTAAAGATGTCTCTTTCTTGCGTGATAGGAACAGAGCTTCGGGCAAGCAGCTTAGCCAAGGCAGCAGCGTTGTAGTTCTTCCACGGCATGCTCAAAGAAAGACTTCCTCCATGACATAGCTCAGTCATTCAATCATGGTAGGGTCAGTCAGACAGGATTCTTCTCCTAAGCGCAGGTGTAGCTCCCCATGGTGTGTTTATTCTAGCTCTGATTAGTTCCTCTTTCGGGGATCTGACCATTTTTGGTTCCTTATCCGCAAGGAACTTTAAAAACGGATTTCTCATCGGCATGAGCATTCATCTCTCTCATGTTCACCTCAAGGTGCTGGGACTCGCTCCGCCCCATACCACCTTGTCTTAGCTTCAAGTTGTTTTATAACCTTCGTTCATTCGCTTGGTTAGATCTTCCTTTCCTATTTTTTGAGTAATATTTATCTCGTCTGTCTTATGGTGTTTATGAATTGGCACTAGACCCGGGAAAAGGGAGCAAAGGAGATTAGGGAAAGCCCGTGAAATGGGACTTTTCATGCCTTGATTAGATTGACCTTTCATTCCATTCTAGCAACTCCTCACGTTTGAATAAGAGAACTCAAAAAGGATGTTTAACCCATGTAGTTGAGAGAGACCTCTACGTTGATATTGACCGTCTCTTCTTCTTGCCGCAAATGCAGGGAGACTCTTTCGATTGCTCTACGTTATTGATTCTCTTATTCAATTCTTGATGAATGGTGACCTTAGTCAATTCTGTTTGGATCACGTACGGAGTCTATCAAGCAAGAGGGGTATATCTTTAAATGAAGTGCTAAAGTGAAAGTAACGGAGTTAAGGGCCTTGCCTTGGGTGGATTGGTTTTCATAGCCCTACCAGGGACGGCATTACCGGTCGAATAAGCAGTAATTCATCTTTGCGTCGATGAAGAAAGGTTGGGCTACTTCCTCACAGATTGAATACTTGAATACCAAGAAATCTCCGACTTAAGCATACTATTTGACTACCTCAATCAATGCCCGAGAGCATTCAATAAATCTTCTCGTCCTCTATCTACCCCAGCCTCGGTTCGGTCGGTCATGGGGCTTATTCTGCCAAGAATTGAGATAGGATATTCCGCTTTGACTATTGTCAGTACACAGATTCGGATTAGTTAAAATAGAACTAGACATATTCACTCCCGGATTTGAAGGAGGAAAGTCGGTCTTTTAGGCCTACCCCACATTTGTCTTCTACGAGGGACTAGGGAAAGGCGGATTAGGATTCTCGGACCCGAGCGGAGGTGCTTTCTTCGTGAGGCAAACTAAACCTTTCTGAGGTGTGCATGGCTCAAGGCGCGCATGGGTTTACTTTCTTTCTAAGAGTTGGGAGCGAAGGTTTGTAGACGCTCGACCAACGGGAGAGGAACGAAAGGATCCGGATTCCATGATTTCGGTTAGGATAGATCCGTTTAAGAAGAATAAGGTCTTACTCATTGAAGGGTAACGACAAAGCTTTTTTCGTGGAAATGGAATATCAATAGCTTTCTTTCACAAAGGAAGAAGCATAGAAGGTGCGAAGCGATTCTTTAACCCCAAAAGGGGAAGTGCAGTCACTATCTAGACAAAGGGGCTCGGCTACTTAGAAGGTAGGAGTTCACACCGGGGAATCTCTTTCTTAATTAATTGAAAGAAAAGAGAGTGACGGAACTGACGGGAATAAGGTTAAGCCTGATCTGACCCCTCGCCCTAGTCGACCTATATGGAGAGCTAACTTCCAAGAAACAAGAACGACTTTTTTTCTTCTTCACCGCTAACTATTCGTTCTGAGTCGGCAAGAGCAATCAGAGTTTTTGAAAGCATTCCCATAATCAGCGCTTTTTCGTCGATGGGATGCGTAAACCACTACAACATTTGAATGACTACGAATAAATAGGGCGGGCGACTAAAGATGGATCTTGAATGTCTCCTTCGGTATATCGGTATATATAGGCTGCCCTGGCTCGTTAGGTCTCAATCACTAGTTGTTACCCATTATTTTCGTCTTCGATAGAACTACTACGTTTGCTTAGTAAGTAGAGGGGTTCGGTCCGTTAGCTGGTTCGAGTCGATTGATCGGCCATCCGCTAGAGGTTGTACCTATTGCCTGAAGAGAATCGATTTTTGGAGGTGAAGCGATTTAGCAAATAGCTTATCCAGTTGCTGGTGAAATCTATCTATGAGCGAGGAGGCCTAGCCTATTTGACTCCGGAAAGACGGGATGCCAAACAAGTCTTATTGCTGGGTATTCTACAACTGGAATGGAAGAGCATATTCTGATTCAATTGCACTAAGAGCTCCAATAGCCCGGTCGTAATGCCCTTGCTTCTGATCTCTCTGCTAGCAATGACATTTGAGGCTTTAGACGGGTAGTCTGTTGGTCAAAAACAACTCAAGGTTAGAATATGCTCGACTAAGAGGAAAGGAAGAACTCATCCTTCAGCCACTGAATCGAAAGAAAAAAGGCTTTGTTGTGAGGATAGCTAATCAAGAAAAAGAAGAAGAGAGCGAGCTGCCACCTTGCGTTCTATAAAGAGGAGGCTGACGAGCAGTCAAAAGAAATGGTGCTTTCAGTCTCATTTGATTCGAATCAGCGAGTTCTCGTCCCATACTCAAGTCTGACTTCGATCATCGTCTCCCGTCTGCACAAGATGGATTTGAGATTTGAAAGATGGATTTTCGATTTATAGTTCCGCTTTCCTATACTAGACTACTAAATTGCAATTTAGACTACTCATTATGTCTAACAAGAAAGTGAGTTCTTTCTTGATATTTCGATTTTTACTATTTTCACTCTAGAAAGTCGAATAACTATTGTGACTATTTGACTGATTAGCAAGGGACTTTTTACCAAAAGCTCTATTCCTCCCTCTTGTGATGTATTTGATTCTGGATAATATTAAATCAGCCATTGATTCTATCACACCGGATTCGAATCCGGATTAATGAAAGTGACT
>JANLJB010069322.1:0-15618 GCA_026212285.1 Bursera cuneata | reverse complement strand
CAAATGTTTAGTCTTTGATCTCACCAAAATTCAATGGTTGAGATTTAAAGTAAAAAAATTGTATTTAATTATGTTAATTTATCAATCATTTCATCCATTGGATTATGTGGATGAATGAATAGAAATTTGTGTTAAAAAATTTGTGTCAATATATTTTCTTGCTGTATATATGTATAAGGTTAGGGTATTAATTGTAACTTAATTTTATTTTATTTTTACTTAATTTCACAAGTTTCTTTATAACATTTTATTTACTACAATCCATGGGTGAGAAGAGAAGTTAAAAAATAGTTTTTTCCATATCAATTCAACAACTCTTTCCATCATTAGATTAAAAAAAAAATAAATGACTATTAAGTAGTGTCCAAATTTTAAGTCAAATTTTTAATTTATAATAGCTTGACCATATAGATATATATATACATGCATTTCACTATACATTTGCAACTTGTATGTTAGTAATTAATTAGAACTTCCTTATATAAAAAGTTTTGTTCAGTTTAAATATATTTATGGTAATTTAATAGTTTTTCTAGAAATTACTTAATTCTTAATTACTAAGAAAAGAATGGTTGTCCGTGATATATGTTGATTTCTCTCCTATACTTAAAACAACAGTTGATTCTGTATAATCTATCTATATCTATTACTTTTGTTATTAATCAAAATCACTAAATTTACCGAGATTTCAGCTCTCTTGAACTAAATCAAATATGGTTTATCTGCATTTTGCTAGCCCTTGACAACAAAATCAATGCTGTCTTGAGGAAAATTTTCTCTTTACATGAGCTAATAAGTTCTAAAAGGTCCAACCATGCATATCCTTAAACTTATTAATCGGTTTAGTCTACATATATATGATAAATTGGTTACTTGGTTCCTAAGTTTTCCTTCCAGATTAATTTAAAAGGGAGAAACAAGAGATACATATGCGACGAGGGGTGCAAAAGCAATTGCTTATGATTTCATATGAAGACCGTTCAACCTGTCTCTCCTATGATTCATTTTCATATGCTTCGAGCAATTGCAGCTACCGGCCATTCTTTCTGGTGAATCATCAATTCGCCATGCCCGATAGTGGACACGGTGATCGTGTGCGCTTATGCAATAAAAGTAGCTCGCTAACTTTTAATGGTAGCGAACTGGGTCCAGTAAGAGTTAGCATATATTTGTATTAAGCATGTCTTGGGCCTATAGAAACATTAGGTGCAAAGCCTGCTCGTTACGCGATTATTTTTATTTAATATTATTTTTTTAATTAAATAAAAAATAAAATTATAAAATAAATAAAAAAATGACAAAATCATACGGACTGAGGCACAAATATCTCTCTCTCTTTAAGGAGATTCAAGCCCTCTATGGTTGGGAAAGCCTAGAACCCGGTGCAGCAGTTTTTTCTCAATGACTTGTCTCCTCCAGGATATAACAGTCCAACTATTCATCGTATAGCTCAAAAAAACTCTGTACAAATAGTTGAGCTCAAAGCTCCACAAAAAAAAATACTCTTCTTTGCCCAAAATTCTCTGAAATAAAAGTGAATAAAAATATAAAATAATTGTGAATGGTGTTGTTTTTTAAGAATCACAAGGATGACCCTATTTATAGGGGAAAATAAGCCACCTAAAATAAATATGTCATAATCACATGAAGGTTTTATGACTTTATACAAAATTTAGATTAACTGCATTTAGTATAAGTTCAAGACACATCAGGGCCCGAACCATATTTTGGCTCGTGATCAATCCATAGATACCGATAGAAAATAAATAGGCACTCAAAATAAGTACATGCTCGAGCATCATTGACCAACTCCGTACCAATTTCGATTCATTTCAATATGAACAATAATTCAAGCGATTCGATTGCTTAGAATATAATTAGAATATAACAAGTACGGAACAAAAGAATATATTATAGATCGAATAGAACTAATACTAAAATTTCGATTTTATACATGAACAGTATTCAAATAGAATTGCAGGGAAATGGATGTGATAACACATAAAAAAGTTGAATTTGAGTTTCTGTTGCTAGTTATAAATTTCTATTCATCTTCCATCTTTAACTCACATTAAAACCTTCAACCTCTTCACTTTTCACTTCCTAACTTCAAAAGTCTTCAAATCCTTAAATAACCTATTAAAAGAGATTTAATAAATGAATTAAATATTAAAAGTTATTGAAATTACCTTTAAGTAAAGCTTACTTGTCAAAAATCTAAAACCTAAAAAATCCTATTTGTCATCATACATGTCAACTATATAGGCTCACACTTCAGAATTATATAGATATATAGATACTCGGATAATACATTCATGCTTTTATCGCAAAACCAAATCACATGTAAGGGCTAAAATCAATGTCTACCCAAAGGCCGTACGAGACCGTTGGGTGTCAAATGGCTGATCGACTTTGGTCATCCTGGTAAGGATTTAAATTAAATTGTTCCTTATGTCTTAAGGAAAAATTTAAATCATTATTCACATGTTAGGGTTGGTTTGATCTGTACAATTAACTTCTATCCATCCAATATATTACTCTTTAGTGTACTTCAAGTCACATTTTTGTTACCAAAGTCTGCTCCTAAGTAAATTACATGTATCTTTCTTACAAGCATTAAATGAGTAGGTACTTTTATCGAACAGATAATATACATCCTCTAATTAATGGTATAGCGTTCAAAATTATCCCAACTTCAAACTCCAATTCTTAGCCCACAAGAAGAAAGAGACAATGACAGACCACCCTACATCTTTCAATTTCTTACCATGTTTTCCGTCATGTTTGCTTTATCTTGGAGTCGGGTTTTCATGGTTTACACTGCTGTTAATGTGTTAACCCACTTGCTTAAAAGGGATTATGCAGGAGTTTTAGATTATTGGGTGCACATAAACCCACTAATTACTTGTACTTAAACCATATAATAATAAATTAACAACAAAGTAAAAGTTTCTATACATAATTGTCTGTAAGAAAGCTGGGTATACATGAGAAGAATCTATTTCAGGAGTAGAGTTTTGGCTTTATACAATTGTTTTGTTTTCTTCTTAAGGGAGAAAAAACGAAAATTTGAATAATGAGAAAGCATCTTAACCTCTATAATGTGGACAAATTAAAAAGCTTTTATCTATAAATTTTGCATTCGACAAGCATGAGTTTTAACAATAATATTATTTTCATTTTTCTTTCTCTTATTAGAAAATAGGAAAAGACGGATCCAAAAATTTCATTAAGATCAGAACGTCTCTATCTATTGGAGGTAATTTTATGTATTTGAAATTTTGGTTCGATAAATTAATAGCAAAATAATTAGTCAAGAAATACTCTCAACAAAAGCCAAATTTAGAAATATCGAATGCGCACAAGCGGCAGCAGGAACCATAAAATAAATACAAGCGAATATTTACGGGTCAAGCACAGGCAAAAACGGCGTCGTATGAGTAACTTTACAGTCATTAATTGCTAAAAGAGGATCAGCTGTTTGCTTGCTTGCTTGCTTGCTTCCGTGTCTTACAGAGCCCTCCTCTGCTACGTAAAAACGTGAATGATGTTGCTATTGACTTCTTCTACGGTGGAGTGACACTCTCGAAGTCATTGCAGCCTCTAA
Organism: Bursera cuneata; assembly: GCA_026212285.1. NCBI lineage: Eukaryota > Viridiplantae > Streptophyta > Magnoliopsida > Sapindales > Burseraceae > Bursera > Bursera cuneata. Next base: position 12,011 of record JANLJB010069322.1, on the reverse strand, counting down.
TCTTGACGTGGACCATGCTGCTCCCTCCTTCTCTATCGTCGATCACCTCGCAACACTGTCTACGTGGCGCCTGCCCATTCAATCAAGTCAGAAAACCTATTCAACCCAATCATCATGCCTTGCATTGCATGACTTGCGCATATAGTATAGGACAGCACATTAACATTATTATACATTCAATTTAAGTTTTGATTGCATACCACTAATTAATTGTTTGTTCAACTAGAGAAAAAGACCAAACCATATCAAATCTATCAATCATGATCATGACGTGGGTATAGTCAAAAACTGAAATAAAATCCCTTACGGTACGTTTGATCGTTAACCAACCAAGTTGTGACAAACTCTCACGTACTTCAGAACAAGTCTCAACTTTCTCACCTAAGTGGTTCGCCTCTCCGTGCTACATTGACCCATTTTAAACAAGTTCTAGCTTTCTCGGTCGATAATATGGAATATTGGTAAACCATCTATGCCTAATTGAGAAATTAAAAATAGATGAATACATAACAACTTGATAGAATTTTCTCATCAAATAATGGGACAACTCTGCAACGATAGCTGTAAGATCTAATTATGCGATTTCAGTTTCAGTTTTTTTATTATTTTATTTTATAATGAAAAGAGAAATAGATTGAGAGAGGGTTCTCACCATTTTCCAAATGTTGGGTGTCAGCATGGAGCTTGAGACGTTGACGTATTGGACGGCTAAAGCCGGAGCATAGTCACCTCTGGTACAATTTTTTTCCAACAAATCAATGAACCTGTTATACGTGGTCAAGGTTTTGTCCTTACCGACTCTCTCGACCCGATCCAAGAAATAAATAAGGGGTCTTTCACATGGGTCGGAGTTCACTGGTTGGGTGTCAAAAGTAAAGGGCTCTTCGCTCCAAGTCCTCCACGACTTGAACGTCAAATACGCTGTTTCCAGCCTTTTCGCCGTCACCAGAGACGGATACAACTGCACCGTGTAACCCCAAGAGACGGAGACGGACCAGTTGCGCCTAAAATCATAACAGAAACTATGTTGCAGGGCCCGATCATAATCCATTTTGTATGCAGCAATTAATTTCTTGAGCGAGTCAATCTGAGACATATTAGGAAAAATAGACTGTACATAGTCCAAGTGATGTAGCGACACCAACGGCGCCAGCGGGTGTGCCGCCAATAGTCCATACGGGTTCCCTCGTATGTCAACCTAAAAACAATTAATTCAATTGAATAAATTAATCTTCATTTTATAATATTCATCAGAAAGAGATAAAGATCTTTCGTTAAGAAAGAAATGAACTAACCTGATGGAATCCAAGTTCTTTGGTAACCGGAACCCCAATCTCGGCCATGCAACCCTGTAATTTCTGATCAGAACCGTAAAACGACGCGTATCGATCAATGCATCCGTCTAAAACCCTAACAAGCTCAACCGCTAAAGGGTAACTAATAGCGAAACCGCCACCACCGTAAGCCATTGTATAGGAATGAATTACATCTTGCTCAACACTCTCACTGTTCCCACCAATATAATACATTTGTTTATGATCATATTTCCCTAACACCGTAACCAAATTCTCTACGAAAAAAACTGTATCATCATCTCCCAGAACGAACCACCTTACGTTATCCAATCCTAGCTCAAACGTTTCCTTCACAATACGAGCAATACGCAGAGCAGAGCGCGAGCCATACCAGCTCGTGTACTGAAACCTAGACGTGTCCGCAGAGACTTTGTACGGTGGCAATGTCTCCGGCCACGTTTCGTTTTCTAAAGGCTTTTCGTCAAGCCAGACGAAGCCGCGGGTAACATTAGGCTTCCACCATAACTCAGAGTAATGCCGGCGCTCATTCCAGGACTTTGCTGAGCCACCAATGCCAAAGAAAAGATGGGATAATTTGGTCTTTTCATCATCGGTGCGGGTGGCATTGTTGTTGGCGAATTTTTGTTGACTGTATAATCTGTCACATTGAGGGCAAGAAGAGTGCAGTTGAATTCTGTTGGATAAAGCGAAGAAGAAGAAGATATAGATAGAAAGAAAAGCGAAAATAACGAGAGTAGCCTTCATGAATAGAGAGAAAATATCGGTAGGTTTGATGGTAGGCAAAATCAGGAATTTCCAGGCCTTTAAAGGATCCTGAATCGGAATGGTTTCTCTTGAAGAAGACATGATATTGGTGATGAAGGTGAAGAGATGGACAATGATGATGATGATGAGAAATAATGAATTTGATTTGAATATGAATATGGGAAGTAAGGAAATGATTTGAAATTAAGGGAAGGGAAGGGAAGTCAATCGCTAAAGAGTAGCCGTGTGGATTTACCCTTAATTTATAATAGGTTTCTCCTTTGAGAGACGTGATGTGACATCTTTCACGATTAAATCTCGCATTTCGATTTTCTTTTGTGCCTTCACACAGGAAACTTCCCTAATGCTTCTTCCTAACACTCAAGTGTCAACTCTAACTCAATTTCTTCACAGTTCACACGCCTTTTAATTGGGTCAGTGGAAGGTCATTTTTGCTAATGATAGAATTAAGGAATTCCCCCATCAGACGGCTCCGTTTTAGCATTTCCATCTTAGACCAATTTCAATGATTAAATATTCCCTCGATTATAACATAAAAAAATATATTTCCAACTTTATACTATTAAAAGTATTTGCTAATATTATTTGGTTATAGTTAAAATCACCTATATCCGAGAAAATTAATTCAAAAAATTAAGAATTTATTTTTTTCTAAATTTATAATTTGGTGGATAAGTGACGCTAGAAGAAGACTAACAAATGATTGGTCCATTGGGATTGCGTAGGGAGATGGGTGGGTGTGTGTGCTATGTGGCCGATGTTTGGCAGGCCCTGGCCTTCCATTCCATTGCATGCACAAACTCCAAGGCCTGTGTGGTGTGTTTCACTTCTGCCCAAGCTATTAACTTGAACCTCCCACCTTCGTAAATTTAAGCCCGGTTTAGTACGAACGTTCCAGGATAAAAGTATAAGTGGATAGAAGAGAAATTTTAACTTTAAGAACTTTTGATTTCGAAACTTATGCTATAAAAAATTTAACTCTTTATCTATTTTAAGTTAAGAATAAACTAGGTTTAAAAAAAATAACTAAGTAATATCCACGGTTTAATTAGCTTGTATACTAGTTTTTAGATTGTAAATAATTTGATATTAATTTTAAATTATGAGAGAAGAGAATGGTAAACTATATAATAATAATTAATTATCATTTCTAAACGTTAAATTTACGAACTTGGAATGTCTGGTAATAATCCCAGGGATGTTAAAATTGCCTAAGGCATGGTGGCATGTAGTGACGCATCCCAAATGGGGAGGGAATGTGGGAAGATGTTTAGGGACCGGGAATAGATTTCCATGGAGATGAAGATGATTGTCCCCTGCCCGATCATCCTTGGCCTGACCCAAATATTAAAAACAAATATTATTATTTTTTTACGTATTTTTTATATTATTCTTAAAAAATAGAAATCTTTAATATTCTTTATCTTTTTTTCATCAAAATCCTATGTGTTACGTAAACTTTTCTATCCTTTATATCCTCTTGAACAACTCTTTTCTTTCTCATCATAAAAAATATTAACATAGAAAAAAAAATTGGTTGAATAACTTTATTTTTTTTCGAGGATAAATTTTGGATTGAGTTGAATTGAAAATGGGGATGCCTATCCCTGAAAGATAAAGGGGATAGGATTCCTTATAATTAGGGTGGATGGGGATGACAATCCCCGTCCAGTCCTAGCCCCAAATCATCCCTGCATACTCCTTAGTTCTTACTCCATGCACATATTATATACGACACAAAAGTATCATAATTAGTACAATATTAATGTTACTACTACTTTACTTTAAAACATACGATTATTGTGCTCCAGAGACCGTAGTTGGGCTGGAGATGATCACTAATCAAGACCAGATTGTCAGATAGGCCAATGACCATTATTTCATAATCTCCAATGGTACAAATTCAATTAATTACTGAAGACTCCATTAGAGTGGAGCTAGAGAGAGCTGGACATGCCTGCAAGTTATAACTCGACTTCTGAATTGTCTTCAATGAGCTTCAACATGAATTCATTATATATGATCTGCCTAAATTTCAGCACATGTTGCGGTATTTGCAATAATCTGATAAATTTTCAATAGCACATATCAAGGAAGACTTAAGAAAGAATCAATTACGATTGGCTTAACGTGAACTTTAAAGCCACAATTTGAGATGCCACCATGTTCATGTTCGGCATCCTGATTAATTTCACTGTTTATGCGTAAACACATAAAATTAAACACTAAACCATATGGCTTGATTGTTTCCAATACAAATTCCTCATACATACAGTCATACCTTGATCACAACGACATGCATGATCTGAAATTGAAAATTCATTCTCTATTCCATTGAGTTCATTATAAAGATTACATATTTCGGATCACAGAAGGATTTTCTTTAGTAACTAATAAAAGAGATTAATTATGGCTCTTCAACTTGAGATTTACTAAGAAATGAACGCTGCAATGTAACGAAGCAAAAGGACTGAACATACATGCATGTTCTACATTATATATAAGAAGTATATATGCGCTAATATATTAGCTTCCCCTCTAATTAGAATGTGCCTGGCGCTATTTGAGCAGCTGAATACACGTGGAATGATCAATATTAAGATCGGCAAAACCAATACGATCCCCGTCAAATTGGTGCTTAATTCATAAGATGAAGATGGACACATCTATAATTGGGTTTAGATAACAATGTATAACTTCCATAAGAAAAATGTATGTGAAAAGTTTTATTGTACACAATACGTACTTCTATCTATTTGTTGCTTAATTGCATTCATTGTTCCTTTTTTCCGATGTTAAAGAACCCTTTTATTAGGAGGAGTAAAAGATATAACTATATATATAAAACTATTTTGTTTTCCTAATTAACTTGCATGCATAGCTAATTATTAATATGGGAAATTAAGGGCAATGCTAAGAATTATTAATATATTCGTAAGTTTTTTTTTTTTTCCAACTCTCACCATTATGGCTTATTGATCATCAATTCTCTCATTATTTTACTTATACGCTGTAATTAACAGTGAGAAATGGAAATTTATACCCTTTTTTTCGATCTTAAAAACATAATTGTGTATAAGGGGGGTTATACAATTCAATCTATATACGCTTAGCACGTACAACTGCTCAAATTGATCTGAAAGTTTGAAACACAGTCAAATGATTCAGCATCAAAGAGAAATATGTCAAGTTCCTCTTGGTGAGCAATCTAATTAACATGAATATCTAAAGCTGTGAACAAAGTAGTGGAATATATATTGGACCTCTTAGAATTTCTGACTTATACTATTACTCTATTAGTTGCCAGAAGCAGATTTAATTGCACTCTTCAAGTTCCTACTATAGCACATTCATGGGCAATCAGGGATTTTTTTTTAATTTTTTTTTTGTTTAACGTGTTACGTATATACCTATCTAAATACTAAGATGAAAAATTAGCAGCATGAATTTAATCCGTGCAAGAATTATGTTCCAAACTAACAAAATCGTTCCAAAGAGTTCACAAAAAGTAAAGACGGTAGGGAAGGGTGGGAACTTAATAGATAAAGTTGTAGCGTGGAATAAAATGTATTGAGAAGGTTCGGTTTACAATACATAGAACAGCCGCTGAAAGCTAATAGGCGGAAGCGAATAAATACTTATCTTTTTTGATCCTTATAAAGACCATTAATTTAATATTTTATAAGAAAAAAAAAAAGTATATTAATTATCAGATCCTAACCTGCATATTTTCCAGAAGATAGAAAAAATTCTTTGGTGCTTGTGTTTGATGTTTCGTGAGGCTCGGGCCCTAATCGAAGCTCAAGGTCCAACTCTATCTGTGATGAACTATGACCCAACTGCATCTTCTTTCCTTCACGATTGTCTTTGGTACAAGCGCTGCTTGCCTTTATATCACCACTTGATGAAGGTGTGTCGGTGAAGAAAGTTATCTGCTGCAGTTCTTCGATGCCATCGTCTTCTCTGGCTAGAGTGCATGGTGTTTTGGGGGTACAGCTTTTCTCTTCACTAGATTCCAATATGATTACACTACTTTTCTCCTCAGAAACATCAGAAATATCAATCGAACACGTCTTTGCAATGTCCAAAGAAAGCAGATTTTCCTCAGCGAATTGTCTTAGTTTGGCCCTATCTTTTCTGTGAATATTCATATGACCTCCTAGCGCCTGCGCGTTCGAAAATCCCCTCTTGCAGAAGGCGCATGTATAAGACCTAACATGCCCTGAACCCATGATCAGCTCATCAGAGCTCCATACTATTTGGTTAGACTTTTCTATGCCTGTGGGGTTTGTTTCCATTTTCGAAAAACTGAAGACAGATAGAGATCGAGAAAGAGATAAAGATTGAAAAAAGTCGGGATGGGAAAGTAGAGATGGTCAACTTGTCGGTTGTGGTAGACGCTTTCATAATCAAGGGAACTATTTATTTCAGGCTTATTTGTCTGCTTTTTTATTCTAATAACTTTTATATTAGAGCATGCATGAAAATGGCCAAATTACCAAAATACCCGTGGTAGCGGTCAGACAAATAAAAGGTTGAACTAGTTTGATATCATTTACTAATGGCGGCAAGTTTCGGTAATCCCTAATCAAACAGATTTGTATGTTTTTAACATTACTTTAATAAGTCAGTGATGAATAGCAAAGCAATGACATAGCTGCGCCTGGGTGCATGCATATCTACTAAGTTCCAAAAATTAATTACTAGAATTTCTCTTGAGAAGGACTGGATGAGCAATTGGTAACTTAGAGCAGAAGTAAATAATGCCTGCAGTCATCTATCCTCACATTGCAACTCTTGGACTTTCTCAACAGTTATGTATAAATATATCAATATCGAAACGTTTATCTAATACATTACTTGTTTCATGTTAATATATATATGTCAAAGCTCTCCGTAATCACCAAGGGCTTCTCCTTATCGGGTCTTATTGGAAGCAAGTTACAGTTTGACCCGCTGTAACACAGGTTTTTTTCATTGATTTTCTGACAGAAGTCTCAAGTATGAAGTTCAATAGTTTCAATATTAACTCTATGATATGCGCTTTTCTACCTACTTCAAGTGTAACGTTTAAAACTTTTTGTATTTTATCTTTAAATTCTCCGGCCTCAATTGCTGCTGGCCTAGTAAATTCAGTAATTGATAGACCAAGTGAAAATAATATTCATTGTTTTGAGTCTCTGTTAGCTGCAGTAGTTCACTTTATATGTTTTGCAAAACAAGATCAGGTCTCCGTCTGCTCCATAACCATAAGCCCATCAGTGCATGCAAGGGTCTAAAATTTAAAATCTCTCCTGTTCAAGGTCATATATGGTCGGCTTTGCGAGGTAATTAATTAAGTTTTAATCAATAGTAAATCTCAGGAAGTACACAAGCAATAACATACATATATCACAAATAAATTTAGAAAATTCAAGTAAAATCAAAATAAAAGCAGATTCAAACTTCTTAAGTTGGTGTAATATATATATATATATTTTTTTTTTGGGTTTCAGCCGTTTAATTAAAGCTTGACCGTTGTCCAACCACGTTGACTTGGATAAACTCCCAGTTCTTAAATATGCTTAAAGGGCATTTTGACTCCGCAAAATATCGTCTTCTCTTCTCTTCAGCCGACTGCCTATACATCATAAACTATTGAGCACGCATGCATAGTTTTGACATCAAATGGAAGAGTGATGGTGCATCGAAGCAAACCATTAAAGGGTGGTCCTAGTCCTGCAAATGAATGCTTTGGCCAAGTAACTAAAATCTTGATTAAATTATTAATTAACTAAGATGATAGCGTTGAATAAATTGACATTTTCTGGTTTTTATTCATATTCTAAGTCCGACATCACCGTCTGTTAGGAGCTTACGTGGGCCTACCGGCTCCCCGACGTGGCTCCATTTGATCCGACTACCCATTTGGCATGATGCTGTGACGCCACCTCCGACTATGACACTTCTAAAGTGAGACATTGTTAATAGTGCACATGTCTGTTGTTATCCATGTACTGCCTCCATCACCGTCCAAAACCATGACTTCAAAACGCCCATGTTTGATCAGGCAGCCGCTAGTTTCTCAATCGTGGGTTTGGGGCCGTCCATTACATTGACTGAGCAACCGACTGTTTCATCATCTATGTCCATTGTTTTAGACACGTGGAAAAAAGTTGTGCCTGACCGACCGGCAGTCACATTATTTTATCTCTTATAATAACCTTAACAATTTTTTTATTCTAATATTCATTTATATTATTAATTTGGTTTGTCTGGCACATGAAGCTTAATTATGTTAATTCAATTCAAGATATAATTAGGTTATTGCTGTTCGAAGTTGACCTCCAAATGTACGTACACTCACGTCTTAGTTTGTCATGTACTGTAGGGTCTCATCCTGTCTTGTTTATTAATTATTAAGTAAGTCTTATTTCTTGTAAGAATGTGGTGCGCCTGCATGCTCTGGCTTCAGCTTTGCTGGATTGACTTGAATTACAAAGGCTGGGCTGGAAGAGAGTTCAAATTTTAATAAAATCAAATTAAAGTTAAAGTTAGTAAACCATTAACTTAAGGGGATTAATTTTGTGTGACATTTATATCAACTTTTGGATTGTTGCTTCTATGATGATATGTTTTTTTAATTACATATAGAAGTAAAAGAAATCAGCTAAGATTTGAAAACATTAAGTCGTCACTAGTACTCCAAGTTCGAGCTCATTGTCATGCCTTATCGCAGAGAATTGGTTCATTAATTCTCCCCTGATTTTGAGAGAAAAATATATAACTGCAAACGATTGAGATTTCTGCTCATTTTGCGCATCACCAAAAGCCTCAGCAGTCATCTGGCGTAAGCCAAAATTTTACTGGCTGAATGCAAACACAGATGGAATCTCTAAAATATATCTTGGAATGATGGGGAATTTTTGAGATTCTTTAGGTTATTGTCTTCGATACTTTGCCTTCCCGCTTGGTTTCCAACTTCTTTTTATGTTGAGATTATGACAGCAAGTTTTGGCATTATAATTTTCTATTTAACGGGTGGAATTACCTTGAACTGGAAATGTGACATTATGTCAGTTCCTTTCATGCTTCTCCAACTCCATCTTGGCAAATCTGAACTAGGTGGTTTATTAATTGTTTTAGAAAAGATTTGTTTTCTTAATAAATTCTTTATTATAATTTGGCTTTTGATGCCTTTTGATTCACGGTTTTCTTTTAATTTCATTAAAAAAAAAAAACTATGATTAGAACTACAAACTTTTTGAAAATGGAAAAATACGTATTTAGAAGGATTTGTTCTCTTAATTTGTTTTGGTTAGGTTTTCAATAATTGAAGTTTATATTCTCATTGTTATAATAGAGATCGATGAACTTTATACGTATAAAAGGAAGGCATGACAGCAAAAAGAGTGCTACTCTTTACAACATCAAGCAAAAAGAAAATTTTCATAATGTGAGGAACTCGATTTTTTGGTGTATTTTTTTCAAGACTCCTTGTCGAAAAGGTGGGATTATTTGTAAAAAAAGAAAAAAGGTTTAAACACCCATTATTTAAGAAAAGATTTTATTCCTATAATACAAATAAATAAAATAAAATAAATATCTTATCAAGATTCAAGAACCCTAGCTGTTTTATCTTTTATTTACAGTTTTCCTTCAAAATGGTAATCTATTTTTTTTTTTAATATCATATGTAAAGAACATGACATAATTCATTTGGTAATGGTGATGACCTTTTTAGGTGTGAAAATTAGCTTCATTGCTGATGGGAGATAATAAATATATAGAGTTTGGCATTCTAAAAATTCTGAAATCAAGTTTTGTTATCGACAACTTTTCAACCTTGTCGAGGAGAATGAAATCGTAGGCAGATAGCAGATATTTGCAAGGAATATCGCAAGCAGTAATCAATATTTTAAGGTTAAAACTTTGCAAAGATGAGAAACAAAAAATAGTCATCACAATTTATTATTAAACTTGAAAGATTTGGAGAATCACATGAAAAAAAATCTATCAAATAATTTTTTAAAAAAAATTCAAAAGTGTTTCAGATTACACTTATAAAATCAATTTGTGAAACTAAAAATAAAAAAGGTTATTCTGGCAGCATTTATGGGTTTGTAGAGCAGAAATCTTTTTTTTTTTTTTAAATTAATTAATAAAGTATATATATAAAAAAAGGTGTTCAAAATACTTTTCTAGGTGCAGATAATCCCACCCGTCTCAAAAATGGTCATCATCGATTCAAGTTATTGTTATTATTTTTTTAAAAAATTATCTGGTTGGTAAGAAAATACAAAACCTTCAATGGCTACCATAATTTTCTTTGGGGCTAACGATGTAGCTCTCCTTGGGAACACTAATGAAAGCTAATGAAAGGCAGCATGTTCCTGTGGAAGAATACGAAGACATTCTTAGAAGAAAAATTGTTCAACATTTAAAGGTTCAAATTCGATCCTCGGCTAATAATTAAACAATTTGTTCATTATTTTTAGTATGTTATGACTTCTTTTTCCTTTCCATTTTATTGAAAATTTACTTTCAATTATATTTTTAATATCTTTAAAGCACACTAAATTAATAGGTATAAATTTTTTAGTTATATGATTTTATTAGAAAAACATATAATTATAAGAGTAATTATCATTGACCACCCCTATCTTTTTCATTTTTTTCACTCATATGAGACTTTTACCATTTTTATCTTCTCTCATCCTTAAGTTTTGAAAAAATATATTCTCAAGTCCTTCAGTTAAAAATTCTGTTAATTAACATCTATTAACCTCTATATTTCAATAAATTTATCATTTTACCCTTATTAGCACATATAAAAAATAACTAATTCTTCAAGGATAATATTAAGTTAAATGATCAAATTACCCTTGAAATAAATATCGATATGTGTCAATATTGTCCATAAAAAATAATTTTAATATGTGTTAAAGGTAATTTGATCATTTAATTTAATATTATCTTTTAAAAATTAAGTCATTTTTTTATATGTGTTAGTAAGGGTAAAATTGTATTTTTTTTTGAAATATAGAGATTAATAGATGTTAACTAACAGAATTTTTAACTGGAGGACTTGAGAAGAGATTTTTTTTTAAAACTTAAGGATGAGAGAAGATAAAAATGTAAAAGTCCCATATGAGTGAAAAAAATAGGAAAAGGTAGGGGTGGTCAATGATAATTACTCATAATTATAAGGTAATTATATTTTTTTAATATTTTTTTTGACAGGTTTCAAATGCTTCAGAAAAAAAAAAACTATAAATTTGGCTTACGAAGAAGATTATAAATGACTGTACTTGTTAGATTTTTTTTTGGGTTATGAAATAATGATTGTCTTATAAGAGGACTAAAATGATGAATGGATGATGTACTTAATTTTATGGATGGAATGTATTTTTTGGATTTTAAAATTCATTAATAATGTGTACATCCCTTTAAGGGCTATGTCTCTTGATGTAAAATCCAGCGACTTAACCTGATCTGTGTTGAGAAACTTCTCTAGGCATGGGGCACAAGTCTCGTGGGATTAGTCGAGGTACGCGTAAGCTGGTTTGGACACCCATGGTTACAAAAAAAAGTTTTGCGTATAATTTTAAGTTTTATAAATTGAATTTATAATTAATTGAAAGTTGATTAAGTCATGTATAGAAGAATTACTAATGATTACGTATAAAAATAGAAATTTAATAAATCTAGCATCAAGGATAAAATGGTAATTTAAAGAAATATATCAGCAGGAGTAAAAGGTTAATTTTTGTTAGGGTGTGCAAATTATTCATAACCTGAAAATTTAAACACAACTAAAATGAAATATTTGGGTAGGTTTAGTTTGAAGTTTAATTCAGTTTGATTTGGATTGTACAATGATAACCCAAGTTTTCTATGAATTAGATTGTATTGGGTTTTTTTTTTTTTTTTTTTTTTTAAATTGAACCT
>JANLJB010069297.1:0-12085 GCA_026212285.1 Bursera cuneata | reverse complement strand
AACAAAAAGGCCCTAAGAGGGCTCTTCTTTATATATTACATAAGCCCTAAACTAAAGTAGGTAGCCCCGAAAGCCGAACTCAGCAACTTGTTAGGAGGTAGGTTTTGGCTTGCCCCTTTCTATGTTATTAGTAAAACGCTAACGCGCCCCTGCAATCAAACTAAAGCGCTAACGCCCCCCCTCCCCTATCTATACTAAGGGGCTTTTTCAATAAGGCTCGCGCGGGGGCCTTTTTTGGCTCTCTTCGCTCCACTAGCCTTGATTGGCGGATGGAAGTACCAAGGTGCGTCTGGTCTGGTGGTATCGTATATAAGATCACGGCTGCATTTAGGAGTGATCCTTCCCTCTTCTTAGCTTGGTTGATTGAATATTTCTTTCCTCAAGATAGTTGATCCTTAGCAATGCGAACATTTTCATGAATATTGCCAAAATGTTGTCTGTTCCAGTCCCTTAAAGCACCTTTCAGAGCCTTGAGTTTCTGAGTAAAAACAGGACAGCCATAGAATTTAGAGGAATTCCAAGAGGAAGAAACAACCTTCATGAAATCTGGATGCTGAATCCACATGGACTTAAAACGAAAAGGGGATGGACCAGTTGTATTGCTTTTATCCGCTGTAAAGAGCAAAGGATTGTGATCTGAGGCAAGACGGGGCAAAGTAAAACAATTAGTAACAGGCCATTTATTAAACCAAAAAGGATTGCAGAGAGATCTATCAAGTCTGAGCTGAACAAATCCTCGGCTTCTCCAACCATTGTTCCAAGTATAGGGATGACCTGTAGTATCAACATGCACCAATTGCAAAGTATCAGACATAGCTTGAAAGTCCATGCAAGATGAGCTTAATGGGGCAACACCTCCTGATTTTTCATGCATGCCCAACACTGCAGTGAAATCCCCAATGACCATCCAGGGACCATCAACATTATTATGAATAACAATAAGACTATCCCAAAGATCTCTGCGACGAATATAACTAGTGGAAGCATAGACAAAAGACAACCAGCAAGTTTCATTATCAAAAAGAGTGGAAGGAAATAGTAATCTGTTGAGCAGTGTTAGCAATAATAACAAGAGAAAGCACAGAAGAAGCACCAAACAACCAAATGTTAGGTTTAAGATTACCTCGATCATTAAAGGCAATCAAGGAGAGGTTAAGGGAAAGCCAAAACAAAACCTGGGGGGAATAGAATTAAAAGCAACCATCGGCTCAGAAATGCAAACAAGGTCAGGTCGCTGAGATCTACAAAGGTCAGAAAGTTCCATTTGAGTATTAGGGTTAGCAAGACCCCTTAAGTTCCAATAAAGCACTTTCATTAAGAAAGGTATTAATTTTATCTACCCCTGATAGGGTATGGCTCAGATCGAACAACCTGCATCTTTTGTTTTTGTTTCGCCTTTTTCTTGTTGGATTTTTAAACTACAACTTCAAAATCATCCTGGTTTTTGGTTGCTTCAATAACTGCGAGAACTTCGTTTAGCTCGTCTTGAGCAATGGGAACTAATTGCTTACCATGGTCAGACTCCTCTCTAGCACGATGATCATTATCCCCCATAGAAGATTCATGTAAAATCAATTGAGAATCAGATGAAACCCTAGGCGATTCAGCCTTTGATTCATCAAGAGCGGCTGAATCGCCCATAACAGCAGGATTTTGGCAAATAGTATCAGACACCAAAGGCAAGGACTGACAAGCGGCTGTAGAATCACTAACAGATGGTTTTCCTCCCTTAAAACCAGTATCACGCGGATCCTGAAGAGCTTTTCCGGAATCCGCAGCGATGGGATCATGTTGTTGATCATGGTTGGAATTATCTGCATTACGCTCAGAAAAACCCCATGAAAATATGGTTCAATAGGATCATAAGTCTTACCAGTATTAACAACCGACTTGGGGCGATAAACTTGTCTGATAGGTTTGCGAGACTGAGATCTACCTCTGACTATATCAACTCTTTCCTCCTTCTGCACCTTATTTGAACGACAGTTTGCAACACAAGAAAATCCCCTAAGAAGAAGACTTTCAACTATTCCAACAGAAAGGGGCAATTCAAATGCTCCAACCCCCTCTGTCTCGTTCCCGTCCAACTCACCGGGAGATCGAAGAGTGGTCTTTGGTTGGTAAGAACCGAGACCCTTCGGCAGTCAACCTATGGTTACCTTACGATAGCTCAGGTTGGTTAGTCAAGTAAATGGCGGCTACAGGAAGACATACTTAATGAAGCGGTGAAGCGGTCCAGCACTAACTAAAGGATAGCCATGGCCGGCTAGCGCGCCACTAAGAGATTGGTTCCGCTTGGGAAGGGTCTACCCAAAAAAGAGTGTCTTTCTTCAGCCCTTCATTATTATTAGTAAGATGGGGCGTATCTTAGCTCCTCCGCATGCTACTTACGATGCCCTCTCTCATGCAAAGCGATCGTAGCACACCTATATTGCATAGCGGAAAGCAAGGTCTCGGACATAGGAAGAAAATACCCATTCCCATAGCTCCTGCACTAAGGCAAGCAAGAGAAGAACTACATAAGGAAGAAGAGAGAGCAACTACAATAAGCCGAAGGAGAAGAGTAGACAACACTCTCTCCTACTATTTTAAGGAAAGAACTACTCATCCAACGAGTTGGCATACCTCTTAGCAGTCCCCTAAAACCGGTACTAATGAATCTATAGTTCTCAAATTTTCATGTATGTATGGGCCGGAGGGGTTGAAAAGGAAGTCTTTCGGGAAGGAGGGACTGAGAATGCGATCAATTGCTTTTGTTTCCTCCTGCTGCAGCAGGGATTTCCACAGACTTTATAGTAACAATCAATTCAGCCGTAGATGATCACTTTCGTGGTTCGTACTTACGACTTGGATTTGAAGTGGATCCTTCAGCTTGAAAGCGAAAAGAGCTCCTAAGCTGCGGACAAGAGAGAGCATAGGGGCACAAACAAGTTCATCCATCTTCTTTTCCTAACACAGGGTGGCACCGCTATGGTATGAAAGAAGAAGGCTTTGCCCAAGAGTTTGCCCAAGAGATAGATCTTTTCCCTTCTTCTGCCTTCCAGTAAGTACCTAATCTATCTACCAATGTAATGACTTAATCTCTCTACCAATGACGAAAGGGAGGCCACACTAAACTGCGCAAACCGCACTCAACAAGCAAACGAATCCATCTCCTCCCCTACCTACGATTTAAGTCGTGAACCGAGAGAGATAGAAGAAGTGAAGGGAGTAGCAGGATTGAATCAACCTTTTGCCCAAGCCGTGCAATTGATAAGCCCTTTCTATCACACAATCTTGATCCTGACTGAATGGACTACTTCTTCGAGTCGAGACTCTCTTGTTCATGAAGCTTATCCGCGAATACTATCTTTGAGCTACTATACCTAGCCTGGCTCACTACTACGCTTTCCAGGTGAACCATAGTTTTATCAACTCCCCAGTGACCCCCTAGATATCTTGACTGGATCACTACTCTTATTGTACTCTATTAATTCCTACCTACGTGAGCTACTTTTCTTTCTATTATGATTTTGGTTATCTAGAAGGTCTAATTGAATTAGATCGCCCGATCCGCCTGAGTGAAACTTGGAGATGGAGCTTTTCTTTCCTAGTAGCTAGTTGTGAGTTCCCCTTGTTGCTAACTGTCTTCTGTCCCGCTTTCAAACTTAAGGAGAAACCTCTAAATGGAACAAGTTGCTCGCTGAGAAGGAAGGTTCTTAGCCCGGGGTCTGCACCTATTTCCAAACCTTTTTGTTGTTGGAGAAAAGGGACTCGCAGGTGAGAGTGCCGAGTGTAAGCTTGTTAGCTGTTGAAGTAATCAAAGTTATACGCTCTAGTAACAAGCCTGTAGAGTAGGGATCCGTCTTATTCCTCAAATGCTGTTTTCCCTTATTTCTTCCTTATCCCGCTCGTAATCTCTGATCCAACCTTTCTTCTGCCAGAAGTTCTTTCTTTCTGTGTGGATTTCTTTCTTTCTTCGAAACGGAATGGACTCGTTTCAAGCAGAAGACGAATCAAACAAGGCCATGGGTCAACCCTAGCTGGCTCTCTCTGAGCCTGCGGGTTACTCAATGGTTTAAGAATCTAGGAAAGCATATGCAAGCTATAAAACCAGTCCAAACCTTCTTTTTTGATGCAAGCCAATTTCCTTAAATAAATGACATCTCGATTGGGCAAAAAAATGCCTCACCTATATGCAAAAGCTTGTAAGGCCTTTTGAATAAAAAGGGATCCCCTGTTGAAAAAATGACGACCACCTAGCAGTAAGCCTTTCCCACCCAAATTCATTAACGAGAGGGAATCCTTAATCGAAAAAGTGAATCCAGTAAAGGGGCAAAAGCTTATGATCCCCTTTCAGTAAAGGGAAGGGGTCAAGAATCGATCATGATTCATCCACACCGGGCATGAAAGATCGTGTAGTTTAGGTCCGATTGACTGCTGATTGAGCCTTTTTCCTTCCTTTTTGCCGGTTTTGTTGAGGGATCCTTTGAGAATCACAAGAAAGACTAGGATGAGTAAGTAGGCAAAAAACCATATCTCTACTCATTCTCGGTTGTTAGGCAGAAATGAAGAAAGCTTGCTGAACCGTCATATTCAGTTATAGATTTTGCTATGCTAGGGGGTGGAATGAAAGTGAAGGCGGGCTATGAAGATGAACAGCCCTGGTGATTGAATATACCTGAAGGATTTTGATAGGCACAGGAGAAAGAGGGTAGGGCTTCGGCTCCTGTCCAAGTAGTTTCAACAGATCTTCCCATTTACATTCATTAGCTCGGGCCGTTTGTTCCCCTTTTTCAATTCGTGTGGTGTTTAGTTTCACCTCCATGATCAGGGCATCTAAGAGCTCCAGCTGCTGATGTGACCGTCTTACCTAGAACTATGGGAGCCCTGAGGTAGCGTAGGTGGTTAGCAACCGAACACAAGATTCGAGGAGCGGAAGCCCCATTGAGTAGTTTCGCCGCTTGCATTGCAATTCTCGCATTTAGAGCGGATAAGAAGTACTTTTCAGCATAAGAGCACGGTAGTCACGCCTCCCATCTCATTCTCTGGTCATGTATTCGTCCTATCAGTCTCAGTTCCAGTTCTCACCCATGGATGCTTCTGTTCGCGCTTAGCTTCTTTGACTCTTCTCACACCATCGGAACGGAAAAAGGTAGATCGGAACGGAACCGAAAGCTACAGATTCTGAAAGCGGTACACCTACCCCATGAAATGCATCCTTTATTGACTCTCAAGAATATCTTTTTTTTAGAAAGAGACAGGTGCAATTATCCAGGTCCATCTCCATTTTCCAGGTCAATATCAAACCACATTGACTACTACACTACATCTTTTGGGGGGTATCTAGCTCAGTTGGTAGAGCATTGGGCTTTTAACCTAATGGTCGCAGGTTCAAGTCCTGCTATACCCACAAAGAGTCAAAGAGGAGAGTTGGAATGGAAGAAAACGAGGCTTTAGATGCTCCCGGAATAGAAGACCTGCCCAGTTGGATGTCTTGCCCGTACCATATGTCATTCAAGCCCCTCGATTGGCTGTACCCGAGCTGTAATACCAATACCCTCGATCGGCTGTAATAAACGAGTTTGGCTCTTGGCAATTAATGCCTCCCTTCTCTACTTTGACCTTCCTCCGTCGTATGATAGGTGGTGTAGTCATCTTCTTTCGTGTGCAGGACACTTGATAGTGGCGGGGTGGCTATCAGGTAGGGCCGGATCCAACTAAATCGTTCTGGCTGACTATTCATCCAAGCTCAGTCTCCTCCGAGCGATCTGTCACATCCCAGTGCTGTTCGTTGTGTTGAACAAGATTCTTACTGCCTAAGCTTGAACACAGAGCTTTACTGTTTATATATACGGATTTCTCTCCTACTAATCGCTAGGTCGTGGTTATAGAGTATACAAACCACCAATATCACCTCTCGGATCAGGGTTTTTCTCATCTCTAGGTGTGCGGGAGAACCCGCGCAGGTAAGGGTTCCGAGAAAGGTATGTCCATAAGCCGTTCCAGGAAGAATAAAATCATTCACGACATACTTTTGACCAGAAGTGGCTAAGGCGGCTATCGAGGAGCAGCCGACCCCCAAGCTCTGCTCTACTAAGCAATAATCGCCTTCCTTCCCCTGCCGGGGTCTTCCGAAGTGGGCAGCATAAGACCATCTTACTTAATAAGTAGAACCCACCAAGTCTGAAGTAGTCTCCTTTCCTCCTATCTTGCCTCTACGCTATCTCCCAGCTACACATTTCTTTCTCAGATAAAGAGAAGGGGCTCGGGGTGGTAACCCTTCCAGAAAGTCTTTTACCCTTCTGTGAGATGAGAGAACTATTAGAAACTCTTCCTTTCAGTTCCCGAAGAGTGCTATAGGAGACCCTTCCGAGCTAGCAAGCCAGGGATCGGCGGGGGGGTATAGACAGATAGAGGACATGGAAGAGCGGATAGCAAATTCTAATGTAGGACAGCCGGGTCCTATGTTTTTAATGATGCTTTCGAAAGTTTGATTGAACGAATGTCAGGCTTACAATTGATGTGCGAGCTGCAGGTGGGAAAGACTGTCTTTGCTCTGGGGGCCAATGCCAAATCTTTCTAAGGAAGGAGGTAGGACGGATTCTAAATTTGATTAATATGATAAAATAGATAGATATATATATAAATATAATATAATGGGGTAATAGGCCCCTACTTATCGATCCATAGTGGGGGAAGGACAGGGTCTCGGCCCAGGGGTCAAGGGACAGATCCCTCGGAATGGGTTCTGGATGGTTCATATGGTCGGAATAACCGGGATTCATGAAAGGAATGGTACCTGGACCTGGCCGAGTCGTTTAGCCTGTATTGCGCTATGCTGCTCACCCCGTGTCCTCCTAATCAATATTCTTTACCCAACCGAACTCTTTTGGAATTGAATATCATATAAGGCAGTCAGGTTTGAACAGAGGGAAAGGCCCTCTTGCAAGACCCGTGATCAAATGACTTGATGCGCTTAGCACGTGGTCGTGTAATCGATCTTTTGAACAGACCAGCATGGCATAGAACCTTACCGAACTGAGTGCAAAAAGGAAGATCATTAGCGAGTGAACCAAACTCTTTTCATTATCTTTCTCCTTTTCACCGCTTGGGAAGGGGAGAGGGTTCTTGTACTCGCCCGTACTCGCCCGCTGACTGCCTGTTGAACAGAATAGATGCAGGTGCTTCTTCCCGGTCCCAAAACGTGTTTTGACCCCGGCTTTCTTCTATTATCTATTGGCCCTCGAGAAGACATTTCTCAAAGGACGAGAGCTTCCCCCTTGTTGACTTACCTAAAGAGCACCCACTACACAATACCAGCTCAGCAGCTTCCCCTTGTTCTTTCTATCCAAGTGAGGCAAATGGTTTGTATTTATGCTATGGATATCCGAAAGTGGGTTACCCTATCATTAGTGGATAAAATCGAATTAAAGAAGTTTTTATGTGAGATAGAGAACCTACAAATTTTTGCTTTATGTAAGGACTTCGACGCGCTTAGCTACTTTCTCTTTCTGCGCCACTAGCGCTACTACTCCTAGTGATAGGAATAACATACTCTTTTTTGCAATGAGGCCCAGCCCATCTCGGACCGGTGACGTATTATAATGATCTGGATCTCTGGCTTATCTCTTACTTGACGGATTCTATTTTGGCTAGTGGCATTTGGCATTTAAGTGACGATAATCAGGAAAGAACAGGGTGGATTTGTTCTGATCCCACGGGAGGAAGGGTTTACCGTCCCTCGAATGGTAGTCATGTGATCTTTGCCAACTCCGGATCTATCTACATACTAGCAATCAGGTAATCCGGGTTTCATAGAAATAGAGAAGGCCCTGGTCTGGTGCTATCTCACCAGCGTCATCAATCCTGGTTCGAGCTCAGGTAAGCCAGTTAAGAAAAAAACTCTTCCAGAGCCAGAGAGATTGGGAAGAGTATCCCTCAGAGAGGGGCCGGTTGCCTCAGGGTTGAATCTACTTCCGACTTGCATGTGGTAAGCAAATGAATGACTTGTTGCTTTTAATCGTACCTCCCCGGCTTAGCCCGTTACTAAGTGCACATATTGACCTAAGGGAAATTTAGCTAACCACCATTACCTCACCGAAGGTGGACATCCAGCTAGGGTTAACTACTAGTAGTACAGATGATGGTACCACTGACTTGACTGTTGATGACTTTCCTGGCATAAAGATGAGGCTAGCTAGGTAGATGAAAGGTGTAAGGCTTGCAGGAAGGAAGGATTGAGAAAAGGTGAGAGGTGAACTTATAGCTTTATTTATCTCTATAGGGGAGCGAGGTATGTATGGATCATTTTGCGTTGTAGGAGTTAGCCTCGTTCCCTACCCTATTTTCCAGTAGTTAATAATCCAACGCTCTCCTAAAGTAAGGAAAGGGACCCTAAGAGTAAGGATAGGGTTGGGATAAACCATCTATCAAGTCAGCCCTGCGCTCTAACCCTAACCAGCGAGTCAGTCAGCCTTGTCTCCAGCCAGCAAGGGAAATACCACTTAGCGCAATGGAATTGGCCGATGAAAGAAACCTTTGGCTGGGAATCACAAGTGGCATAGAGATCCTTAGGAGTACGGAGCAGTTGTTACGACAGCCAGGAAAGGAAGGATTGGGCTTCAAGGCAAGACCAAGGATGATAGGATTGAGGAGGTAAACTAAGCAAATGGTTTAGAACCCTTCGTGACTCGACAAGGTGAGGAACTGCACCACCGGAAAAAGAAGAAGTCAATTGAACCTTAGACGACAAGGCGAGAGGGGAATAGTGCTCCACCCCTTAGACTTCGGAAAGAGGATCGGGCTAGTCCGTCCCCATAGTTTCGAAAGCCTTAGCCACGTCTCGGAAGTTCCTCTTAAGCCGGAGTCCTCTACTGTTGCTGTAGCAATTGCAGTAGCTGGTGTAATTGATTTTTATTCAGATGGTGGCCCTTCGACTTTATCATTATCAAGTTTCCGGGTCCTTCCCTCAGAGGATAACGCCTTTTCTGGAAGCACCTCAGATTCTATCGAATCTTCGGGTCCGCTCCGAGTCTAAAAGACTTTCCGCGTATCTATTTCTATCCTTTTTGAGTGGGCTGATGAGGCCTGCTGGGATATAAGATAGCTAGATACTAACTCTAATATGTTACTTCTAGTGCGATATACATGGCATCTGGATAAAGGCGTTGGACAACCCGTTATCTCGCTGACTTCCGCTGGCTGAACTATGGATTTTTTTTTAAGTGAATGTTGAGTTCAGTCATTTCACCTCATTTCACTTCATCTAAGACCTCCCTATTCCTAAGTTTCCTACGCATAGTCATATCTTTCCCCCTCTCCTCTATGCGCTATGGAATGCTGGGTTACGTCCTCCTGCCCTAAGTCGATCCTAAAATAGTCTCTTCGATCTGGATTCAGAGGCTCCATCTAAGTAGAGAGAAAGATGTAATCTCCCAGCGAGGGCAAGATAAAAGAGGTGATGACATGGTATATAAGAGGCAAGTGTAACCGTTCCATCAAGTGCTTAGCTAGCTTAAGCCCGTTACAACTAGTTCGGCGGATAGGCACTCCCGGCCACCGTTACAACCGTTACATAGGTACTCCCTTCCATCCAAACGGAAATGCGGGACCGACCATGGTCGTTATCGATCACAAGGTTACCGCCTTAAGTGAGCTGAGCTGAGTCGGGTTCACTGGAGCTAGTGGACGACACGGAAGGGCGCCTTCATCTGTGGGAAGCCGGATGAAGAGGATTCGCGAAGCAATCCGAACGGTTTCAGCCCCGTAGTAGCCGATTCTGTTAGTGATCAGCATCCTCTCGTCCTTCCCCATTCCTTTCCGTTCCCCCAAAAAGAGTGAACCATGGTTCGGTGGTCAAGCAGAAGAAATCGAAGGGTTGATTGGTTGGATACATTCTTCCTTTCTCGGTCACACCCATGCATCGAACTGAGAGAAGACAAGCCTTAGCAGTTCAGGCGGATCATCATTGTTGGAAATATCCCTCCATGGATCCTCATTCATATAATACATATATAATATGGATGAAAAATCCCCATCCGAGCATTGAACCGGAACTCCCTGCTGGCATTAAATCTGTGGCGAAGCCCGTAAATCAAAGGCAATCAATCTTCCTACTACTGGTACCTCCCTAGCTAGCTTCTGGTTGTTTGTCTCCTTCTCTTGGTTCGGTTGGCATCAAAGCCTGCCATTAAAGCTCAGCATCTAAGACCTCCGCTGCTTAACCAATAAACATCCGCTCTCCGGGTTCTCCGCTTTCATTGGAGCAACCCAACTATTATCCCCACCCACCCCGGTCGGAAGGACTTCATCGCAGTGAGGCAAGCATCCGAAGCTATTGATCTTTCGGTCGGTTGCTGTAGCAGGGACGCTTGCTGGTCCCCCTATCACTTAAAGGCTTCCTTGTGACTTTCTTTCCCGCGGATGTGCTGTCTGTCTTGTATGCCTAAGTGAGGAGGTTAATACCGGCTGACTTGCCCGCTTAGTCCGTTGTCTTCAAAGTCCCAGTTTCAGAGAAGGTTGCTTGCCTTTCCGCGGGATACTTACAATTAAAATAAAAAAAGTAGATATCAAATCAAAGCTGAGAAGAATTGGGTGTCCCTTGGTTGTTTTGTTATTATCAGCGGAAAAAGCTTACCCATTGAAGTTTTTTTCTATTGTTCGTGACTGTTGACTACCGGTTGGTCTTCTTTCAATTTGTTGGCTTGACCCGAGGTAATGAAATTACGACGAGTGGGGCTTTCGGGCTTTGACCGATCAATCTGCCTTTGTTTGCTTTCCGTCTGGTCTTTTTCTAGCTTTACTGACAAATGATCAAATTTTGGTAGATTACTCTATTGAAGGACTCCAGGATAGGTTTCGTACATTCTTCTATCTAGGGTCCACAATTTCATTGCCTTACTCTCTAAGCATGATAAATTGAATTTCCTTAGTGGCTATTTCCTTTTCTTTTGTGCCAGCTCCAGCGCCTGTTAAGAATAGAATTTAACAAAAAAATTGAGATCGTTTCTCACTTCTTGAAACTGAGGGTCTGGAAGAGTTGTCCTTTCCCTTTCACTATTAAATATCCTATTTTTTTTTAGATTCTTCCTCCACGGGCGACTGACCTCTAACTCTAATACACTCTTTCTTGGCTAGTGTAGTAGACTCCATTATAGGTCAGTCGGAAGGGCTCCGTATAGTTGGCGTAACGTTGTGGTTTTTCCCTCGACTGGCCGAAAAAACAAGTTCCAGAGGCATCTTCCATTCATATCGATTTGGGTTTTTCCGCACCATATTTTGATCTGCCTCTTCTTCGATCCGGAATTCCCAGCAAATCCTTGACTCCTCGAATACAATGGAATTTCACACCTGGCAAATCTTTCACTCTACCTCCTCTTATTAAGACCATAGAATGTTCCTGCAAATTATGACCTTCGCCCGGAATGTAAGCAAATATATCATGTCGATTGCTCAACCGTACTTTGGCTATCTTACGTAGAGCTGAATTAGGTTTTTTCGGTGTTCTCGTTGAAACACGCAGGCATACTCCCTGCTTCTGGGGACATTGATCCGAAGCTCGAGTACGGTCCGTGCGCCGTTTTTCTTCTCTACCATGACGAATCAATTGATTTAATGTAGGCATCGCTCTTTCTTTCCTTTGTCCTTCCCCCCTTTTTTTGCCCTATCACTAGTGATTACTCCCGATCCGAAGC
Organism: Bursera cuneata; assembly: GCA_026212285.1. NCBI lineage: Eukaryota > Viridiplantae > Streptophyta > Magnoliopsida > Sapindales > Burseraceae > Bursera > Bursera cuneata. The sequence goes on along the minus strand of JANLJB010069297.1, from coordinate 410 downwards.
ACCCCTTTTCCATTCATAGAGAAATCCAATCGTCAAAATCAATAAAAAGGCCATCATGGACCAAAATCCAAACAGATCAATCTTGTTGAGAGAGACTGCCCAAGGAAAGAAAAAGGTTACTTCCAGATCAAAGATAATAAATAAAATTGAAACAAGATAAAATCGTATATCGAAACGACTTCTGGCATCACCGGAAGGATCGAAACCACATTCGTAGGCCGACAATTTTTCTGGATAGGTCGAACTATTAGAAGAAAATAGAAAAGGAAGACCGAGTGGGATCAAAGAAACTAGCGGACTGATCACTAAATAGATACAAATAGGTGCAAATTCTGACATCACAACAGCTTACTTTGTTCTCTCGCTCCTTGCTCGCGGAGCGGCATACCGGAAAAAAAAGAAAGAAGAAA
>JANLJB010069278.1:0-12413 GCA_026212285.1 Bursera cuneata | reverse complement strand
CAAATGAGTGTGGATCTCCGATGCCTTAGTGTCTTTTACTTGAATTAATCTTGTTTGGTAATTTCATCTTTAAAATCAATCAACATTCCATTTACATTTCCTTTGCTCTTGGATTTTGGAAATTGAAATAAGGACCACTTCATCTTAATAAAAATCTTCCTGTGGATACGATACTTGGACTCACCGAGGACTATAATTAAGACTACCTACACTTGGGTAACACTTTCTAAGATGTAGCATCTATGCAGTATTCATGTTTTTCTTTCTTATTGGAGAGGTTTAGGTAATTGCTATATAATTTCTGTTATTTCTTATTCATCGATTAACTTACTGTTATACGCTAAAATGAAGCTCAGCGCCTACTAACCAATAATCATTTTCTGCAACGGGTATGTCTGTAGTCTGAAAAGGAAAAATTTGCAAAGTTGAAACCAAAGTTGAAAGAGAAAAAGCATTGGATGGAAATGAAAGAAATTTCTGAGGATCTTCGATCGCTGATAAGGAAGAACGAGCGAAATAAATGGCCAGAAATCAAAGATGTTAATATTGAAAATATGTTCAATAATCTTCCCGACGACCTCAGTGGGAAATTATCCCAACAACTCTGCTTAGAACGGCTAAAAAAAGTGAGTTCCTTTGACTTCCTAGAACTTCTCAGTGTTGAATTAATCTTCCATTCGTTGGTTACCAATTACTTGTCAGGATAACATAGAAGAAGATAAAAGTTGCAATGACATCCAATTTAAGTTGTGCATCTAATAAAAATGATTTCATAGAATGTTACCTTTCATCAACTCTATATGTTTAAGCAAGCCAAATCTAACATATAAGGTTAATGATATGATAAAGCTTTGCAAAAAGAACATAAGACTATATTTTAACTAGGGGGTTTTAGTCAGGACATTTTTGTTTTTTGTTTTTTTTACTCAAGCATATATAATATGAATAATTCTAAATCTACAATCATTTTATACAGTGTAATTCATACAATCTGAGATGTCAGAACCTTATTGTCAAAGGGTTTAAAATTTCTTTTATTTGTTTTTCATTTGTTCACTTATAACATGTAACTTTTGATTATATGGCTTGTATTGTAAGAAGTGGTTGTAGATGTAAAATTATATGCAAATGAAATAGTTTCATAATGTTAGGGGAAATGTGTCTAGTACATGAAATACTTCTCAATAAGTTTCCAAAAGTATCTAGCTCAAAGAAGTAAATCAAGGTAATAAGTTTATATATAGTGGAGATTAGAAGTTGAAATTCATGACTTTTGAATTTCAATCTACCCCTCGTATAATAGTTTTGTGTTCGATGTATTCTCATTCTCATTCTTGTATGCAGGCCAAGGTGAAAGAATTTGGAGAGTGGAGTGCAGAATCACTCAAAGAATTGTGTGATAATGTAAAGCCAGTTTTCTACGAGAAGCGCACTATAGTTATCCGAGAGAAAGACCCAATTAATGAGATGCTTTTTGTGGTGCAAGGTGTGCTATGGACTTACCGTTCCAGTAGTAAAACAATAGACTCTGAAAGTACTAGTTCTCACCATGATAACGAAAATGATATTCTGAACGATGGTGACTTCTACGGAGAAGAGCTTGTTGATACGTCCCACATCGGTTAGCAAGGGTGGTCTTGGGTGTTATATATATGGGTTCACAACCCTCCACTCTTGAGCTAGCTTTTGAGGTGGAGTTAGGTGGGTTCATATCATTTGGTATCAGAGCCACGTATCCTTGTATGGTCGGTGGGCCATCTGTACGGTTCTCTACACGAGACGTGCAGTCTAAAGGGGTCAGGTATGATGCGTCCCACATCGGTTAGCAAGGGTGGTATTGGGTGTTATATATATGGGTTCACAACCCTTCACTCTTGAGCTAGCTTTTGAGGTGGAGTTAGGTGGGTTCATATCACTTGTCCAACGGATTCAAGATGACCCTGATTCGTTCGAGTTTCCTACCTCAGAAAAAACTATTCAAGCAGTTACAAACGTTGAAGCCTTCGTTCTTATGGCATATGACTTGAAGAAAATATTTAATAAGCAACGTCAGAAGAATCCTGCGCTTGGAAATCAATGCACAATCCCGACGCAGGAAGCTGACAACTCAAACACTCAGCAGTGTTGTGCAGACTGTGGCCTGATATCATTGCTGAAAAACAAATGATCGGTCTGCTCATCTTGTGTTTTGCTCAACCTGGCCCACGACGTCACGCTTAATAAGTACCAACCTCATTAAATTTACTAGATTTTCCTTGTAAATTTCCAAGGTCCCTATTAGTTCATATTTATGACCTGTACTTGGGTTACTGTTTGTAAAAAAAATCAGCAACAGTATTACTATAAAAAAGTTACAAAGTATTTTGTAAATTAATTTTTAAACTTTCTATACTGTGTAAAAATTATAAATGTGTTTGATAAATATACTATTCAATATCCAATTGTAACCAGTGATGCAGCTTGGGTCTAATTTTTGAGGGGGCCAAGCAAATAACAAATTTTGATTGGAGGGGTCAATATGTAAAAATTGGATATTTTTTAATTGGTAATTTATAAATCTATTAAATTTTTTTGGAGGGCCATGACCCCTTTTAGTCTTGAGAAGCTCCGTCACTGATTGTAACATAAAGATTAAATGACATAATTTTACAATTTATTATGACTATACTAAAATATTCAAATTAAAATATATTGTAAATATATATATATATATATATATATATATATATATATATATTACTAAAAATAAAAAGATTTGAATATTATAAATTAATGAAATATATGTTGTAAGAATTAAGATTAAAAGCAAATTAAAAGAAAGGCAAATGATCGTCATCAAATGAAAGTTGTCACAGGTCATAGGTCGTTAGTAATACCAAAGTGATTGATGTCCGACTCATCTAGCTATCCAATAATTTTATTGAATAGGTCGTTAGTAATAATTTTATCACAATATATACGACTACTTAGGAAATGGAAAATATTTTGTATCCTATTCTGTCTCCAAGCTTCCCACTACACCTTTCAGCTCTTTGCCACTTATGTCCCTCGACCTCTTCGGCGATCTTTCTCTCCCAACCCTCAAAACCTTGTTCTTCTTCAATAATAATATTATATAAACCTTTTTGACAATCATGCATATCACTTCAGAAAAAAATTATAAAATATAAAAAATGGGAAACAAAGAGAGAACAATAATTGCGAATTTGATAGAAAACTCCAAAAAAGTAAAGTTGAGTGCAGCCAGATGCTAGTAAAGGCAGAGGTTTATTTTGTCTTTTATCAGAGCATTTTCATGGGAGACAAGCAGGATGCCTGGACCCAAAGTCAAGCAATCAAGAGAGAAACATAATCAAAGTCAAGGTCATGTTGAAGTATGCATTGTGCAAAAAGATTTTAATTTTTTTTTAATTATTGTTAAGTATTGTGGAGCAAAATATATAATATATAACAAATTTAAAGTTGGGTCGTCTCTCTCTCTAATTTAAGAGAGAGCAGACTGCACACTTATGTAATTAAACGGCTTGATCTGTATATTAAAAGTAATGATATGTATAAAATACATAACCGATAATAGGGAGGTCATGCAATCCCCTCCTCTCTGCAACAACAGGATAAAAATATGTTGACATGAAGTCAAAGTCTTTCTGGGTCGACTAGGGACAAAATCAGGTAGCAGACAACATTATTTTTTAGTGGAGATTTACTTTTAACTTTAAGACTAATTAACTATAAATTAATTTTACTTTTTTAAAACATTTTTGTTTATAGATTTACTAATAATGTTATGTGTACAAAATTTTGTATAGAAAATAAATGTGGCATCAAGTAAGTGGTAAAGTGAATACATAAAAATCAAAATAATAAATATTGATTTATTCACCTTACAATCATTTAATGCCACATCATTTTGTATACATAACATACTTATAGGAAAAAATATGGTTGATATAAAGAAATATTTAAACTCATATTAAATATTATGTTTATATTAATGGTCCACTTCCTATAGCTGTTTAAGTGTTTGAAAGATAATTGGTTAATAAAAGTCTCTAACAGCATTAAGTCTTACTAATGAGGGAGTTTGTTAAGGGCTTTAGTGAAGTTTGGAGAATCAAATGCACCCGTGTCGAAGAAAGGTGTAAAGAGGGGAAGTGATGCAACCCAGAAATTTGTTGATTTTGAGAATAGAGTTAATGAAAATAGAGTTAACTCAACAACGATATACAGGATAACTTTCATTAATTGATTTCTCTGCACCCATTAGAGGCGGACCCTGAAAAATTTTGTTGGGTGGGCTGAAAAGTTTGAATATCATAACGACATCATTTTGACTCTTTCCAACTTTATCATTATTATTTTTGTTGGGTGGGCTGAAAATTTTCTTGTTTTTTATTTTTTAAATGCAAAAAAAATAAAAATACACAATAATTATTTTTTATTAGGCCCTAATAATATTTAAATAATTAAAAGAACAATGATATTTATAAAATACTCTCATTTAGTCACACTCACATCACAATAAGTTATATATTTTCCTTTGATTATATTAATGAAACTTTAAAAAATAACTATAAATAATAATATTATTTTATTTTCATTTGCTGATCATGTAAATTAATGTTTTGTGCTGATTTAACTGTAGTAAAACTTTAATTAATTGGCAGGTTTTATGTTAATTTTATATCTTACTGTTAAAATATTCCTAACAGACAATTATTGAGTTTATTGATTGAGTTTTCTCCTTCCAATCTTTAATAATCGAAGGTTCAAAATAATCCAAACTTATCATCATAGAAGACAAACTTAGCTGAATGAAGGGGGATCCACCGATCTAATATATTATTAGAAGAGTTTCTCTAAGATAATCCAAAGCGATTAGATCCAACAAAGGGAGACACGAAAAATAATTGGGGGTATTTACTTTTGACCCCCCAAAAAATTTGAAAGAAAAGTCAATTATTTCACTAAATATAAAACTAACATTGACCCTCTTAAATTTAATTTCTGTTAATTACATTTAACATAACTACAGTAAATATTTAGGATAAATACTTAAACACTCAATTGATATATGCAAACATAACAAACTCACCCCTTAATTATAAAGTAATATAAAAAATCTATTTTTTATAATCTTTTGAAATTAATTAATATTATCTATATTTAATTTACTAAAGTAATATAAAATATTTAAAAATTAATAAAAAATTACAGAAATAATAAAGATATATCTCTACCACTAAATAATTTTTGTAAATTAAAAAAATTTACTAAAAGTAAATAATTTCACTTAATTTAATTATTTATTTCTTAGTAAATTATTTACTAAAATTTACTTGCGTAATTTACTAAAATTATTTAATAAATGAAATATATTTTTATTATTTAAATTTACTAAAATTATTTAGTTTTTAGGAAATAATTTACTTGCTTAATTTATTTAAATTATTTAAATTTATAAATATTACTTTTTAAATGAAATATATTTTTGTTATTTTTTTGTAAATTCTTATAATATTTTTATTAATTTTTAAATATTTTATATTATTTTAGTAAATAAAATATCGATAATGTTCTCACAATGTTAATTAATTTCAAATGATTATAAAAATAACGGTTTTTAGTAAGTAAAATTATTTAGTAAATTGTTTACTTTTAGTAAATTATTTAGTAAATTCTTAAATTTATAAAAATTATTTAGTGTATGAAATATATCTTTATTATTTTTATATTTTATTAATTTTTAAATATTTTATATTAATTTAGTAAATAAAATGTCGATAATGCTCTTACAATATTAAATGATTTCAAAGGATTATAAAAATTACGGTTTTTAGTAAGTAAAATTATTTAGAAAATTGTAAATTGTTTACTTTTAGTAAATTTTTTAGCAAATTATTTAAATTTATAAAATTATTTAGTGTTTGAAATATATCTTTATTATTTTTATATTTTATTAATTTTTAAATATTTTATATTACTTTAGTAAATAAAATATCAATAATGTTAATTAGTTTTAAAGGATTATAAAATATAAACTCTTTTATGTTACTTTATAATCAAGAGGTAAGTTTGTTATTTTTGGGTATATCAGAAGAGTGTTTATGTATTTATCTTGAATATTTACTGTAGCATCGTAAAAATAATTAACAAAAATTAAATTTTGAGGAATCAATATTAGTTTTATATTCAATTGGATGTTTGACTTTTTTTTTAAAATTTTTTAGGGGCAGGATAAATATCCCAAAATAATTGTGATTTTGACAAAAAGCTATGAAAAAATTAAACTTGGACTCTGAATAAATCTAAATATATAAATCTGAATTATATGTTTTTTTATTTCAAAATTTGAATTAAATGTCTAAAACTAATATTTTTGAACATTTATCCTACTCTGTCTCCAAGCTTCCCAGTACACCTTGCAGCTCTGTGCCACTTTTGTCCCTCGACCTCTTTATGGCTCTTTCTCTCCCTGGTAACCCTCAAAACCCTGTTCTTCTCAACAATATTATTATATAAACCTTTGTGATAATCATGCATATCACTCCAGAAAAAAATTATAAAATATAATCCTTTTGATAAAATGGGAAACAAAGAGAGAACAATAATTGTGAATTTGATAGAAAGCTCTAAAAAAGTAAAGTTGAGTGAAGCCAGATGCTAGTAAAGGCAGAGGTTTATTTTGTCTTTTACCCGAGGATTTTAATGGGAGAAAAGCAGGATGCCTGGACCCAAGATCAACTAATTTTTGTTTAATCCATCATCCATTGAAGTTCTGATTTGTGAAATGTATAATGAACAAGGAAAGGACTTTATACGTGGCATGAACAAAGCTATCACTATCAATTCGACGCCAGCAAGTGTTCGTTAGCATCCCCTCAGGCCTTATTATCATAGAAGACAAAGATGAAATGGAATCCACCAATCTTTCTATATTAAAAATAATCCTAACAGACAATTATTGAGTTTCCTCCTTCCCATCTTTAATAGTATGATTGAGTTTATTGCTATGACTTTAAATTATTGACATTTATTTCTTAATGCTTGCTCGTAAATTTTCTCGAATTTCATGAGGCTTCTTTTTGTGCTTGCAAAAAAGCAAGCTTTTACATTCTAAAAAACCTATAACGTTCAATTATGAAACAGAACATAAATGAAGAGAGATTTCACGAAAAATTGATTTCAAACATACTGAATATTTGTGGAAATATTCTCCATAATTCAACGTAAGTTAAGCAATCAAGAGAGAAACATAATCAAAATCAAGGTGTTGAAGTGTACATCGTGTAAAAAGATCCTAAACTTTTAATAAAAAATTTAAAGCTGAGGTTGTCTCTCTCTCTAATTTAGGAGAGAGCAGACTGCACACTTATATAAATAAAGGGTTTGATCTTTATATTTAGAGTAATGATATATATACAAAGTCTGAAATATAAATGTTAAATATTTTGATGTAGAATGAGAATGTTATAATGTATTCAAGTACTATCCCTATCTTCTTTTTTTTTTTCCTCTCTAGAGTTTTAAAGTATCTCAAATTGAAGCAAATTAATAATAAATTACATAACCGATTATATGGAGGTCATGCAATCCCCTCTTCTTTGCAACAACAGGATAAAAATAGTTGATATGAAGTCAAAGTCTTTCTGGGTCGACCAGGGACAAAATCAGGTGGCAGACAACATTATTTTTCAGTCGAGATTTACTTTTAACTTTCAGACTAATTAATTATAAATTAATATTATTTTTTACAATATTTTTTTTATAGATTTACTAAAATGCTATGTGTACAAAATTATGTATATAAAATAATGTGGCATCAAATAATAAGTTTAAGGTGAATACATGAAAGTTAAAATAATAAATATTAGTTTATTCACCTTACAAACATTTAATGCCACATCATTTTGTATACATAACATTACTTATAGACAAAATATGGTGAGTATAAAGAAATATTTAAACTGATATTAAATATTATGTTTATGTTAATGGTCCACTTCCTATAGCTGTTTAAGTCTTACTAATGAGGGAGTCTGTTAAGGGCTTTAGTGAAGTTTGGAGAATCAATGAAACTATTTGGTCTTTATATTTATAAGATAATATAACTAAGTGACATTAAAAAGTTCATTAAAAGTTTTTGGGTGCTTTTATTAGCTGACTAGCAAGTCCAGGGGTAAAGCCAAGCCACTAAGGGTTGGGGAGGCAATTTCTTGATTTTTATTTTTTTAAATACAAAAAAACTATAAAAATACACAATAATTCTTTTTTCATTAGGTCCTAATAATATTAAATAATTAAAAAATAACTATATTTTTAAAATACGCTCATTTAGTCACAATCACATCACAATAAGTTATATATTTTCCTTTAATTATAATATTAAAACTTTAAAAAAATAATAAATAATAATATTTTTTATTATTAAATTAATATCCATAGTTGGTTCTAATTAGTAAATGAAATAAATTTTATTGCAATACCATTTTACTGTTAATATTAACATATTAAAATAAATATAATATAGTGTGATTTTGAAAGTATATAGGCCTCATCATTATAGAAGACAAATTTAGATGAAATGGAATCCACCAATCTTACTATTAAAATATTCCTAACAGACAATTATTGAGTTTATTGATTGAGTTTCCTCCGTCCCATCTTTAGTAGTATATATAAACCCATTGAATGTTCTGATTTATCAAAGATCCTGCACTTTAAGCTGAAATTATTTTCGAACAGGTCGCTGGTTCTTCTGCAGGATATTTTCTTTCATTTGCTGATCATGTAAGCTAATGTTTTGTGCTGATTTAATTCTAGAAAGACTTCCTTACAACTTTATTAATTGGCATGTTTTCTGTTTCTAATTTTATACCGAATGCACAGGTCTCTGGAACAGAAAATGGAGGAAGGTATGACAGTAGAAGTTTTGAAGGAAGAAAAGCTTAAACGTCGTCTTCGGCTTGTTTCGACGCTATATGCAACTGGAGTCCTATTGGATTATTTTCTTGTATACACGTTCAAGATCAATGATGATGATAAGTGCATTGATTTGAACAAAGGTTTGGGATATACTGCTTTTGCTTTCCGTTCGCTCTTGGAAATCCTTAATATGATAATGTTTTGTACCATGTTCAATTTTAAGAAGTTCAATTTCAAGAAGTTCATGCGTAAGCTGCTAGAAAAAGATACGATGAAATATGTTTCAAAGCTTCTTCTGGGTATCGCAATCACAAGAAAAGAATTTCCAGATTTTCTAAAGTTTCACCAATTTCTCAGCATCTTTCTGGTTGCAATAGGTGAGGCATAAATTGCATAAATTTGGTTTCATAAATTACGACGCTATTTAAGGTGTCATACGAGTAAATGTTTTCCTCTACATTAAACATTTTCCTCCGTATATATTGATATAATTTAATTTAATATGATCTCTCGTGGACTCCAAGTTTGCCAGGTGATGGTAATGATTTCTTTGGTCGGAAAAAAGACTGGATTGATATCAATTGCAATTTATTATCTACTGGGTCTACATCTCCCAAGACTATGTGCAGTGATCGCAATATTGTTAAAAAGGCCGAAGACTTCCTCATCACGGTTCCGAACCAAATTGTTACGTTTGTTCCTTTTTGTTTTCATATATAGTATTCAAGTAAGTTAAACTGCACCAAGTTTTAGTCAGTGTCAATATTCGACTTTTTTAATTATATTGTTAAGACGTACAATTATCTATTTTCTGACCAATTGTTGACTTGCTGGTCTATTAGTTATTTGCAGCCTTGTGGTATGTCCCAGCCATATACAAGGAGACCCGATGCTGGCAGCAAGCCTACAGGAAGTTTACTGCAAAAAGTTATAATTATAGTGTTTTTAAGTGCAATATGATGGGTCCAGATGAAGAGCGATTATGATTTTGGAATATATAGAAGTGTCCATGAGTCTGGAGTTCTGGGGAGGAAAAGTTCTGTGATGCAGATTTTATATTTTTCTCGATGGGCCCTGCAATATCTCAGGTTCCTGCACTTATATTATGCAGATTTTTACTTTGGGCCCCCAAAATTTTTTTGTGCAAGCCAACATCCTGCTGATTCAAAAACTAACAGCCGTTCCCCAACAACCAAAATTAACCATTAAGGGAAAAATTGTCAGGTAATACATATTTTTGTTTTATCCCTTCTATTTTTACTTGGTGTTCATGGTTGTATTTGTGAGATGGTGGGATATGGCGGTTTGTATTGGTTGGCTTGTATGGTGCATCAGTGTGGGTTGGATAGCAAGGTAAAGTATTTTATTTGTGCTGGTAAGCTGCTAGTAATAGGATGGTGGTAATGGTGTTGTGCGATTGGTTGTGGGTGTTTGTTGGTGGCGATTGTGCTTGGGTGATTGTGTTGCTATGTAGGTGTTGCTGTGAGGAGACAGTGGGCTGTGGCGATTTGCGAGATGTGGTTGTGTGTTGGATTCGATTGTTGTGTTGATTATTGGTGGTGATGGTTGTGTGTTCGCCAGCTTGGTGATGGTGGTGGTGACAGGGTTAGAGATTGGAAACAGAGTGGAGAGAATGGAAGAGGAGATGACAGGGGTGAGAGATTGGAAGCAGAGAGTGTGCAGAAGAAATCATGTAATGGTATGTTTTAGCAGTGAAGAGATCCTTTTTCTAGTGTGATATGACAAGGCAGGGTGGCTGAGTGCTTTTTTTTTTTTCCAGCGAGGATATGACAAGGCAGGGTGGCAGAGATGAAGATGGAGACGAAGAGAAGAGAGAAAAGGGGAAAAGCAAGGGCATTTATGTCTTTGTGTGTTTGATACTGTTTTACTGTTGAATCACATTTTGGGGAGTCTTTGTTAATTTTTGAATCAGCAGGATGTTGCAAAGATTAAAAATTTTTTGGGGCCCCTAAGTAACCCGTTTTTGTATATATAGTTTCTTAACCAATTCAAACACTAAACTAATTAAACAGGAATAAATAAACAGTTGCTGATACATTTGAATTTAATTTCTTGCAGTAGTTTCGCTCAGGGCCTTGAAGCAGGTGTCAATGCCTGGCAAAACATCTTTATAATTTTTATAATTGTCTATGCAGTATTCATGTTTTTCTTTCTTATTGGAGAGGTTCAGGTAATTGGTATATAATTTCCATTATTTCTTATTCATTGATTAACTTACTGTTATACGCTGAAATGGCCTACGAACCAACAACTCATTTTCTGCAACGGGTATGTCTGTAGTCTGAAAAGGAAAAATTTGCGAAGTTGAAACCTAAGTTGCGAGAGAAACAGCGGTGGATGGGAACAAAAACAATTTCTGGGGCTCTTCAATCGCAGATTAGGAAGAACGAGCGAGATAAATGGCCAGAAATCGAAGATGTTAACATAGAAAATATGTTCAATAATCTTCCCGACAACCTCAGTGGGATATTATCCCAACAACTCTGCTTTGAACGGCTAAAACAAGTGAGTTCCTTTTGACTTCCTAAAACTTCTCAGTGTTGAACTAATCTTTTATTCGTTGGTTACCAATTATTTGTCAGGATAACATAGAAGAAGATTTAAGTTGCAATGACATCTAATTTAAGTTGTGCATCTAATAGTTATGATTGCATAGAATGTCGCCTTTCATCATCTCTATATGTTTAAGCCAGATCTAAAATATAAGGTTAATAATACCACAAAGCTTTACAAAGAGAACATAAAGACTATATTTGAACTAGGGGGTTTTAGTCAGGATATTTTTTTTACTCAAGCATATATAATATAAATAATTCTAAATCTACAATCATTTTATAAAATATAATTTATACAATATGAGATGTCAAAATCTTATTAATCACGTGAGTACTTTAAAATCTTTTTTATTTGTTTTTTATTGTTGTCTACTCAGTTATAACATGTCACCTGAGGTTATATGAATCATATTGTATGAGTGATTATATATGTGGAATTATATGCAAAAGAAAGCACTTCATAATGTTAGGGGAAATGTGTCAATACATGAAATACTTCTCAATAATTTTCCAGAAATAACTAACTCAAAGAAGTAATCAAGGTAATTAATTTATATACAGCAGAGATTACTAGTTGAAATTTGTGACTTTTGAATTTAAATCTACCTTGTATAATTGTTGTATAGTCGATGTATTTGTTGGGAATTCTATCACTCCTTGAAGAACACCCTTGGATTGATGCCGACAAAGTAAACCCAATTTGGGAACTACTAAGCACAGCCTCCCACAACCCAAACAGAAGAATCAATAACAACAATAATAGCAAACACAAGATATAACGTGGTTCGGCAATTTGCCTACATCCACGGGACAACGACAAATAATCTTTATTGAGAAGACAAAACAAGAAGAATATTACAAGATCAGATTGATCTAATATCACTTCTCTCACCCACTCACTCACTCAAAGTG
>JANLJB010069233.1:5904-20306 GCA_026212285.1 Bursera cuneata | reverse complement strand
TCCCTTCTGCCCACTCTCCGTTCACACGGTTCTCAAAGCAGAGGAGGAAGGGTGGGCAGCAGGTACCACGAGCCCTCTGTCCCACACATCTATCCAGAAGCAAGTGTAGTTCACCGGTTCCACCGAATGCTCCTATCTCTCGGCAAAGATCGTCTGAGTGTGCAGTTATGCTTCGGATGCTTCGCCATAGAATAGATCGACCCAGTTCCCGTTCTTTTCCAGTGCACTCGCTTTATATCTCCGACACACAAGGAAGGACGCGGTGGGAAGGAAGCAGCCCTAGCCTCTGTCCGGCCAATCATTCCGCTGGCATCTTGCATTCACGCCTCCGTTTGACTGCCGCTCGGGGATGTAGTTGTAGATACGTTAGTCTTAGTGGGTCGTTGGCTCCACCTGTTATCTCCTTCTACGACATGCTGTTGTCGTCGCCATATGGAATATGGCACTTAGTCATCTCTGCCTCGCTGCGGGTCAGCACCTCCGAAAGAAACGGAGGACTTCATTCAGTGACTCCACGATCGCCCTCTGAACGATCAGAATAAGGTAAAGCTTGAAGATAAGTTTTGTACTCTATTAATTTCTCAGTCCCTCTAGTCGGGTGGGCGCCGGCCGGTCTTTCGACCAGATCCCCCTAAAAACCGTACGTGCGGGTCTCCCCGCATGCGGCTCACGCCATTCGAGGTGGTCCAGCCCAGCATTCATTCGCAAATCCTGTAGTGAAATTGAGACTGCTCGACCTCGGAAGCAAATTCGCGTGTAGGCAGCGCTGTCTGTCGTACCGTTGACTCTATCTATTCATTGAATTGACTTTTTTACATTTTTGATATAGGCTCGCTCCCTCTTTTTCCAAGAATTCATGCACTTTCATAAGGCCTTCTATAATAGGGGAAAAGCCTTCCATTTCCGTTAAATGACCTGGCCTCCCCTGGCTCTTCCACCGTCCGGGCTCCCTTTCCTCCCTATGCTATGCTCCCCCGGCGCAGGCCTACCACGCTTCGCGCCTGCGGCGTTTTCGCCAGACGGTCTTTGCCAGTAGTGCCATCCTCCCCGCTGGCTGTATGGGCGGGTTGTCCCTCGCTGCTGCGTTCTGTTAGGCTATAGATTACAGGAACAAATGTAGTTGAATGAGACAGCAGGCGGGTTACACGTTCCACTGCGCCGAGATGTGAGGTGCAGGTGGTGATGATCACCCCGGGGTATGCGCTAGCGCCCTTGACAGGCACTCCAGGACCCGCCAACGCTCATGAAAACCCGGGTCGGTCGGTCCATCCGACCGGAGGTGTGGATAACGAGGCCACCTTCACAACCTTCTCCCTTCTGTCCCTATGTTGTAGTAAGGTAGGGCGGTTCGCTTGAGTTGCTCAACCGCCCCTTAGCCCGGTGCTCATGACGCGCTACGGAACCTCCACCGTGCCGGGGGACCAAGCAGGGCATAGCTAGCGGCATAGGAGCCGACTCGGCGTCAGCGGCTTCGTGCCGCACTGGAGTGATCCAATATGTGGTTCCGCACGTTCCACCACTTCTCCGTTCATTTCCAATACTGATCGTGAAACACCATGAGCAGCAGGATGTTGAGGTCCGAAATTCGAAGTGAAATTCTTGATTTGCCCGTTCCTAGTCGTAGTCGTCATGGGAAAGAAAGGCAGAAATAAGAAAGAGATTATTCCCTGAGAGCTTGTCCAGTACTACCAGTACCAGTACCGGAAATGCATCTCCTTCGCCCGCGCGCGATAGCTCTACCGCCTTGCCTGCATTAAGATTTCAAACTTGTCGTCAAAAAAAAGAAAAAGGAAGGATTTAGCAGACAAAAAAGAAAGAAAAGAAAAAAAAAGCCAGTCCCAAAGAATAAAGAAGTCACACGCCGCCAATAGCTTTCCCAAAGAATAATGAAGTCACATGAAAACACCAACTCTCCCGAAAGAAGGGGAGATCCGCTGCTTACTGCTCACTCTTGAGAATAGAAAAGCGAAAGCAACAGCTTTCAAAAAAGAAGGCGGGATCCGCTGCTCAAAGATCCAACCTTCCATTTCTATAAGGAATAAGGAATTCGATTTCCTAGAAGGAATTCGATTTCTATAAGGAATTTAATAAAATACGTGTTATTTATGAGATCTTTCGCGCGCAATCAAATCAAGGCGGATTCCCTTAAATAGCGAGATTGGAATGAAAGGAAAGTGTACAATGAAGCCACTTCTCCCGAAGAAAGAAGATTTCGTCCACAAAGAGATAAAGGGAGGCCAGGACATTCGCAGAAAGAGCCCCGTCCAACCAATAGAATCCAAAGTCGACTAATCCCTTTATACAGGGGGCTGAGGCGTAATAGCATCTCTTTGACTTAGAAAGTAATTGACTGACCTTTGGCACTAGTTCTATTTAGAAGTACTTGGGATATATGTCAAAGGGAAAAAGGAAGGAAAGCCTTTTGATTCTGGTCGCCCTTTGCTAAGCTAATGTTAAAGTATAACCTGTTGAAGCTCAAAGCTTACAATTCCCCACTCACTAACGCTCACAAGGAACGAATCAAACCTGCAACTTAAACGAAGGCTTCCCCAATGACACCAGCTCTCTTTCCCGTTGTTGGGAGCATTCTGGTAACGGGTTGTATACTGACAATAAAAATTCCAGAGAGAATAGGTGTATACGCGCCTTAAAATAAAATAAAAGACTTTCGGGATTGAAATTTGAATTAATTTAATTGAGCTCGATCGAGCCTTTGAATTAGAACTAGAAGGTAAGGCCAAAGCCTTCTCAAGGTCCTTCCTACACTAGAAATAAAAGCTGTCGCTAGAATTAATGGACTAGTGCACTCTATTCAGCTCGTACCTTCCCACTCTGACATATGTTGAATTAGAGATCTCTTACCGACAACAAACCAAGTGAAGCAGATTATCGTCCTCCAACTAAAGCGGGCAGCTCTCACTTTAAGCCTTGCCCGCTGCTTTTATATGTATGGAATATAGGTAGGCACTAAATAAGATCTTTGATTCTTTCTACATCCTATGGGTAGTCACCTCAAGATCCCAACTCCTCAGCGCGGTCAGTATCATCTTCTTAGATCGGATCAGCTACGTCTTGGTGAACAAGAAGCTGCGCCGAGAGAACCCTCATGGACTAAATAGAAGGACCTGCGGGGCGTGCCAGTAGCAAACTTCTCAAATCGATCAATTCCGTGTTACGCTCAAGGGAAGGCAAGGACCCGCTTCCTAGAAGAAAGCGACTGGTTCAGTTTATTAAGAGATGAATACTCCTAACAAAGAAAACTCTGAAGTGAAGAACTACTCATGTCCACTCAAACAGCTCAACTCCGGGACTCTCAAAGCTTGTAATAACACTTTTCGTTCTCTTCCCACCGCAGGAGGCGGGGCTTTTTCTTTCTATCAGTTTCAAATCAAAATAGATATTGATCTGGGCCTATGCCCATTACCCAAGATTACTATTCAAGGCAAGAAAGAGGCGCAATAGCATCTTTCTAATAAAAAGAAAAATGAATTCACATTCATTCACCTTTTCTGCTAGCTGGGAGCAACTGCTTGGACTGGATGTACGTCTTTAAAGAAAGATAAAAAGCTACCACTTCAGAGTGTACGGCTATCTCTCAGCTTCTGATCCCTGCCTAGATGAAGAAACGAGTGTCCATAAAGAATCATCAAGTAGGGAGAGGTGCACTTAATATAAGCTAAAACGAGAAGGTAATTCAAATTGGAAGTCAAGAACAACATGCGAAGGTTAGACTAAAAGAAACTTTCCCGTCCTGCATATATTAGCAATGCTCTATTCCCAATGTTGACAAGAACACGCGTTGCAACTAGTAGAGTAGATTCCCGAGACCGCTGTCATTCCTGCTGATCTAGCTTCGTATTCTCGCCACTCCGGGGCATAAGATAAGAGCAATCCAGAGAACTCCCAATTCCAAAAAGTAGCTATCAATTAAACCCACCCTTCTTCATTAAAAGAGGCAAGCGGATTGTATTTATTTATTTATTGCACTAGTTCCCGAAACAAACCGTTCCAGATGTGATGACCGCAAATGTATCCCGACTCGCTGAGAGTGAAACAGCCGACCTTTCTATAGAAAATCTATAGAAGAACCTTGAGCTTTGAAGCAATGCTAGCTCGTTTTCGAGAGAAAGAGTTTGCTTTTCGGTTCATGCTATGGTATCGAAATGCCTCCCATTAGGAGAAGTTGGATCAGAAACTTATTACAGCGCTACTGCTGTAGTGGGAGTAAGTGGACGAGAACCAGTAGATAATTCCACAACATCCACATTAGGAATGGAAAGATCTGGGCTGCAAGTGAGTGCAATGGGGAAAGTTTTCTCTATTCATAGTAGGTACGACGACCCTAGCAGACCCTTCCTTAATTCGAATACGTAACATGATCCCCTTCAACCCGCTTTTCTGCCTATGGCCGAGTCATAAACTATATCTATCACGGTGGAACTCTCAAAAAGCACTTTTCTAAGAACTGAGACCTGGAGCCTTCTTTCCCATCATTAAAAAGAAACTTTGTGTATTAACAAAATTGCACCATGAGTAGTTCACTACCCCTCTTCTTATCTTATGGTGTATCATCAGCTGAAATATGAATGGTAAAAGGAAGAGCTACCTCTCCCATATGCGTCTCAATTTCTTTCATCTTTCCCTCACCCACCGGTCGAATCTAAGGGTTCCAACCCTGGTCAACTACCTACTTCTCTCTCGATTTGGTTGATCGCAAGCAAGCTACCTTAGCGCAGCGCTCACACCTGAATATCTCGTACCAAACTGGCTATTACGGCCTGAGCTAGCTTGGATTGACAGTTCATTCCTGGCTGGAATCAATGTCTCATTTTCTTTTTCTTCGTAAGGAGGACCCCCTTCTATACTATCTTTTGGTGGTCTGTATAAATGGTAATGCTACCGAACTCCGAGCATCTTCTTTTTTGATCTGCAAATGGAAAAAGGGGTGGTCTCCTCCTATTACAGAAGAAAGTCTTTCTCTAAAGTTTCAACCTAGGATCCAGCTATGAAAGAAGCCGGCTTGAGACCAAGTATGGTAAAGTCTTTACTAAGACGAAAAATGTTCCAATCATTATGATAGCAAACAAGCTACCGAGTTCAACAAGGTATCACGGGCCGCTCAGAGCAAGGTTCATTCGGGTCCCAGTCTCCCCCAGAATCACCGAGATAGAAGAGGAAAGGCTCATTGCTACCCTTCGGCCATTTCTCTTTCTTCGCCCCGTAACCCGCAACTATTCATTCATTACGCACCTTTACCTTTATCAACACCGCCCTAAGCAAGGCACTTCTCGCTCTTTAAGAAGCTAGCTCTGTATTCTAGTGGTTCTTCTCCTAAAGCCAGGGAGACTACTTGATGACGCGAATAAAGAGAGTAGTTCAAGTCTTCCATCCAGAAGAAACACAGCCCTAAGCGAGTAAGCAGGGGAGAGGCTCTGCGGGAATGCTAGTAGGTAGGCCAGAAGAAAGAGAGGGAGACCTAATGAACTCTTTCCCAAAGCAAGTACGGAAGACCCGAAAAGAAAGAGAGTTCTGTTCTCTGGTATGCTCATGGTAGCTAGTGGTTATTCTTAAGTAAGCAATTATAGCGAGTAGTCCTGATAAAGGAAGCTACTTCATTCAAGCAAGCCCTAACCTTTCATCTAGTATTCAATCAAGCCAGATGCCAGGGAGTGAGATTCTAAAGTATGCTCTGTCTTTCGAGTAGTGATTCTCCTTTACCTTTAGGCTAGCAAGGGAGGGAGACTGACTACTAGAAGACTGATAGGGATTTCAGATTCTTCTTCATCCCTATCAGTACTCCCTTCTTCCTTCTTTATGGAATAGCGGACTACTGACAACTAAACCTATTCTACTAGCTCTAGCTTATAAGCTAATTATCTTATCTTTCTAGTAAGAAATTCCTCACTTAAAAGATAGATTAACAGGATCAGCTACTACTCCTCCTAGTCTGACTGCTTACATTTTTCCATGAGTTCAAGACTCAGGTACGTAGTCGCTAAAGCGAAGCTATTGGGGAGTGGAAGCAGTCTCTCCTTCTTGTTGATAGCACAGGCAAGAGAATTCTTTTCGATTCCGGGCATTTGAGAATAGTGCTTACTCTTACTTCAAGCGCTTACTCGATGGCAAAGCCGAATGACAGAGCTTAATGCCAAAGAATCGAGTTAGAGTTCGATCCCTGGAAAGTGGGAATTCGATCCAACAGCCGTTAATCGCATGTGCAAGTGCCTAGTTGAAATCCCGTATGAGATTGACCGGGATCACATAACTTGACTTGCTCACATCCTTCGAGTTCAAGTTCAATCCCTACCTAGACAGTCTTCTTTCCCGCGTACTTTGATTTTCAGACTGAAACGAATTCTCTCTGCCTTCTCGCTCTGAACCTTGGTTTATTGCCTTGTTGAGGATGTCCTCTCATTCATTTGCATCAGAGAAGTAATGAGATGAGGCAACCCTCACTATTTGAATTCCGATTCTGGTATGAAAGTAACTCAAGGATCACTTCAACCCGGGAACTCAATCCAAAATTCTTTCATCCGGAAGTGACTGCACTCGCCTAAGGTGCGCAGCGGGAGAAGAAGGAAAGTCTTTAAACCGGGATACCGTGAATCCGCTACGATCTTTCTTCTCTTATGAGATTTCCGGACCCTTTGAAAGAGCGGTGTCGTGCTTTCTTTATGTTGCCCAAGTGTCACTGAACTCACTTAAGCCGAATCTCACCCCCTCTTTATGGCAGCTATCTCTTCCTAAACAGTAGAGAAAGAAAGCCCGCTCCAGCACCTCTATTGCTTGTGAAAGATAGCTATTCCTCTGCTTTGATGCTTTCTTCCGCTGATTCAATAGCAGCTCCCATTCCATAAGACCGAGAGAGAGTAGCTGCCTTTCAAGCAGACTAAGAATCCGGTATGGAAGACTATTCCCTCAACCTTGGGCAATTCTTTTCACAGCTAAGCTTATCGTTCTGCCATATGCCATACTAGACTTTCTATTGATTGAGACCCAGAGCTTATTGAAAAGAAGAACTTCTTCTTAATCAAATCAAGCAAGCATTCCCGCCGCAGTCACAAGGGAAAGCGGTAAACCTCTCTGCAGAAACCATAGCACCCTCGCGTCAGGCGGCCTGGGAAATCCAATTCTCAGTCGGAAGAGCTGAAACAGAAAAAAACCTTCACTCGAGCTAACTGCATTTGGCAACAGGGCTTAAGACAGAATCTCTCGGTCACTTCCCCTTCCTTTCCCTGAGCCTGAGGCTAGAGCTTGCTTTACCGAGAACTAGGCTTTTGCTTCATCAGATGCTTCTAGACGGACGAGACCACTTATGTCACTTAATTGTCTGCCTTAGAGTTAGAGGATACACCTTCTGTCTCTGCCGCAAAATCTTCTTCTTCTTTATTAGAGTCTAAGACTGATTGGTTTGAGTAGTCTCATCTAAAGTGGGCGATTGAGCAAGAGAAAGCGGTTCGGCGGTAGAAGGGGTTGGATCATCTCTTGCAGACTCCGCGGCACCAGACGCTTAAGGAAGGCACTCTGGGGAAAGATCTGTCTTACTTTCCAACAGTTATTCTATAGTTATGTATGGGTCTCCCGCCTTACCTCGACCCAAAAAGGTGGCAACCGGTTCCGGGATAGCTGACTCTCTTTTTCCTTTCCATCCATCTATAGTGCCTCTTTCAGTTGATCCTCTTGCAGTTCCAGTTACCTTTTGGAGGTCTCTTTACATGCGAGTTCCAATGGTAAGCGCATCTAATTTCAATCCTTGGATAGAGTTTTCGACCTAAAACAAGTGACTTTGAAAAGCGAGCTGGCGAGGTAAATCCATATCAGATCAGGAGTCAAGAGCCGTTTTTCTTGAAAATGGGAAAAAAGCTAACGGAAAAGCCGAATCTCCTGTCCCAAGGTAATCTCTTTTCAAATGCAATAGCAGAACAAGCCCCTCCAGTTCCAGGACTAGGATAATATTTTTCTTTCCCTACCATTGATCCAGTTTCCGTAGAAGTTGGAGTTACTAGCCATGCATTTCTAGTTTTTGAATTCCTCCTATTTTCTTTTTTTTTATTCCGACCTAGAAAAAAAGCTTATATCTATAGTGCCTAAAGTCAAGTTATGAGTTAGAAGTTTAGGAACTTGAATTGGAGTTGTAGTCATAACCTAAAGGAAGCCCAATTGCAGTCTTAAGCTAAGCCCCTGCCCTTTTTAGGTTTGGCTATAAGGAGCTAACTCTCTTACAAAGGCTATTCTCGTCTCACAGACCTCGCTTTCTCGGGTTAAAAATGATATACTAGATCTCCTTCCAAAGTAACTAGTTCAATTGAATGATTTACAGGGCTATCCTAATCTATGAAAGTTCGAGTGATCTTCCATCTCATTTCCCTGGAAGTGAATATTCATTTCCTTTTATGTACGCCTAGGACTGGGGTTTTCCTTTCTTTCCAGGGTAAGACTATCCCGCCAGTCTTAGTAGTGCTAGTTTTGAGGAATGCATTTATTTTGAGTATTTAGGAAATGGAATTCCAGGGCTATTGGACATTCTCCTAACAGTACTAGGCTAATACCAGTAAACTAATAGAAGCCTGAAAGGCTTAGCACCATCTTGACTAGCCTCAGATTGAAGCACCACAGGAGAGTGGTATGACATTGGCCCGTGGAGGGAATATTGAATACACTTCGTAAAGTCTTCCTCCCAGAAGACCGCGAGGGGGAAAGGATCAAGTCTTGACATGTTAGGGGAAGCACAGCCGTCAGACCAGGTATATGCTGAGTTGAGCAAGGGAAGGAGATTACATTATGCTGTAATTTTATTATTAAACGAAGTTCCGCAGGACACATAAACTCGTCTAATGCAATAAATATTCATGATAAAATAAAGTGCCTCCTATTTTTCGTGCTGTGAGAACAAGATTTTTTGATAAGGCTCAATCACTCCTCCCCTGGGCCTTACCAGAATCAACATGATCCCTCTCCTCTAACGGTGATGAGTTGGTAAATGTCCTATACTCGTAGTTGAGTTGACTCATTGTAGATGGAAAAACCGGCACATTGGAATATTTCAGGGGTGGATGCACATATGAATGGGAAAAAATGTATTTCCCTACAGATCCTTTCTGGTGATTGGGTAGTTTTATCAAAGAGAGGAGGACGGGTTATGATGGGATAAATCTATTTCCCTACAGATCAATAATATGGGTAAGGAGGAAATTATTCAGCTCCTGAATAGCCTGTTTATCACATGCATCTCCTCGTCAACAAGAGAACAGAAGGCGTATTAGGAACTTCCTCATCCTCAGTAGTGGGCTTTCCGAGCGCAGGCATCACGATAACTCAACTTTCAATGTTTGGCGTGGTATTTGACCCTGCCTCCCTTGTCTTTTCTCTTTATACATCGACCATAGAATACAATTGATCTGAGAAGGGATGCCTTTACTTTAATTCAAATCATAGGAATTCGGACTTGCCCTATAAGCATGCGTGAAATAATAGGGCTTTTATTGCTAGAAAAAGAGTAAAATTACACAACCCATACTCTTTCTACTTAATCTTTCCCAACCCGGGTCCCCCTCTGGGCATAACCCCCTTGAGGAAGGGATTTCGCCTCAAAAAGAGGTCTTTGTCTTGTAGTGCAATATCGATAATTAGGTATCACCTCAGCGGAGATCGCTATGCCACTTCAATGTCTTTCTTTAATCAGTTCCTTTGAAGGACCTTTCTTAGGCCAAGTCTTAGTTATGTCTTTCATTCCTTTCTCAATCTAACTCGCTCCGGGGAAAGCATAAGGGGTGAAGCATTGGCGAGTCTTCATTCTTCTTTCTTTCATCTGCACCTGAGACCAATACCAATAATCAAACCATTCACTTTATCCCGTGCATTCCAACATCAATAGCCCGCCTTCCTAGTAATGTAATAACAAAGATTCTATACCAAGTTCTATACCAAGTAATTACTTAGAATAAGATGTCGAATTCTATGAAATTACTTATATAATGTCGAATTCTATCTATTATATAGATGTTCTCGATGTCGAATTCTATCTATGTTCTCGAAGCCATCCTTTTCTTCAAAAAGAACCTTGCTAGCGAGACCCTGTGAGACGGCTTCGTAACCATTAGTGTTGACCGCTAATGTCCCAGGTCACATTGCGTGCGGGACGTGTCGACCGGCAATGCGCGGTCGTTTAGATCATCTCTCGTTGACAAGGCTGTTATTGAGAAGGGGAGCTTCACATCAGGGCAGGAACGGATAATTATTTATTATATCGAATATGATGAAACTCTTCTAGTCTAAATCACTTTCTAAAGAATCGAATTCTTACTCCACTTTTTAAGTGCAATTCTGCTCAGCAGGACAGGTTCAATTGAGATTTTGACTAGAACATATAGTAACTATTCTCTGATTTAGAAAGTGATTAAGAAAACCATTCACTTTCTCCTCTATTCTATTCTAATAGTTCGGGAGTGGAATAGTGTATTTATCCGTGAGGAGTATGAGTTTGTGTGGAGGTATCCGCAATAACCCTTGTCAATAATGCCGTGACGAGGTTCTAGCCTTAGAGTATTCCAAGTACTGTTATGAGATGTCTTGTGGGAAGTGTGCTCCTCCCAGCACCCTTCCCTTTAACGGGAGTTAGGATTCTCTTTTCACTCTTAACTTATTTATTATAATAATTATATAATAATAATAATAATATAACAAACAAACCAGTGTGACCGCATAATAGAACTATTATGCGACGAAAATTTGGATATAAGGAGACTCCTGCAAGTTCATCAAAGCTTATGTGAGCAAAGAACGGAACGGCTAGCCCCTATTTCGAAAGGGCACGCCAACACCTGGAGGAAATCATCTGTTCTGGAGTTACAGACAAGGAACTCCATTCTGTTGACTCTACCAGATAGAGTAGAACCCATATTGATTCATACTCAAAAGAAGAGTTTGATCCTGGCTCAGAAGGAACGCTAGCTATATTCTTAGCGAGTCGAACGTTGTTTTCGGGGAGCTAAGCATAAGGAATAAAAACCTGCGCCAGCGCCGCTGATGATGCAGAAAGCTTTTTTTTTATAGAAAGAGAGTCAAGGGGGCTTCCGCGCCCTTCCTGCCTGCTGAAATTGATGTGAATGATCGTGACAGCTCTTCACTTCAAATCCTATTCAGTCTGATTAGATATGTCACTGAAACAATCCGTTCTGTCTCTGTTTTATTTTCGGATTCCGAGGATGAGCCGATCGATCCTAACATCATTTATGAGGAGCCGGACGACGAAGCCTCCTCCTCAGATAAAGATGTCTCCGACGCCCGGCAAGAACAACTTTTTCTATTGTGATTTTTTTGGCGGGTTCGGTCAGGAGAGAGAAAAGAGAGTTCTATCAGTCAAAAGCGGATACCGCCCCCCATGCTCCCACGGTCCGCTTACCGAAGAATAGAAAGGGAAGACCGGGGGCCAGAGCAAGTTGGGGTATAGAGCCGTAAGCGCGGTGGGGGGGTGACAGAGGACGTGCTCGTACGGTTCATAGAAGGGTATGATCAACTCGTTGATTGTTGGGAACTTTCACTCCTCTATATTCGAAATATGCCTTTCTAGGAGCATTACGATCTGCAGCTCAAATGGTCTCTTATGAAGTCTCTATTGGTCTTATTCTTATTGTGCGCCTTGTGAGCGCGTTTGGATCCGCGAAGGCAATCGCTCGGATGTTCCCCTAACCCAACCCGGGAACGGACTGGAGGGAACCGCAGCATGGGGAATGTCCGCGTCTTGTCGCAAGGCTCATTTTGAGTTGTGGGTCATAGGGCGGACTTCGGGCAGAAAGCTTTTTCTGATCAAGGGCCGGGGCACAAGGGTCCTGGTACTATCCAGGTGCGAAGAACCCCGGAGGTGACTGCAATGAGCAGAAATCTCACTCACCGGCCTAAACGACGAGCAAACACTCGAACGTGAGAGCAAGGGATCACCCAACGAATGGACGAGCTCCAAGGAGGGAGGAGAGAGGGAGGCAAGAACCATGCTTTCAGAGAAGTGGCGGTCCGAATCTTATCTGAACTGCGAGAATAACTGACTAAGCCGTGCCATAAGGGTCATTCTCCAAACGGGACGGGGCCAAGCCTTTAGTTTAAGTAGGTTGGGTGACAGATCGGCCATAGGAGTACTCCGGGATATAAACCAGGGCAACAAATGTCGAGCATACGACGATGCCGCCCGTTTTCATTTTATGGAAGTCCCCGGCAGAGGAAAGGGCTGTAGGTGATGGCGCGTTTTGCTTCTTATCTAGTATCTAGAGAGGGGCGCTGAAATCGTTCCTATTGGGTCGTGCGTGGCAGCTTTTAGTATAGATGAATAAAGGCGGGCCGCTTGAACGGGACCTATTCTCTTAATAGAATAGGCGGCAAAGCTGAATAGGAAAGGAGGGGCCGAGCTGACTGATGAGTGCCTTTTTAGCCTTTTTCTAAAGGCTCTCATGTGAAGCTAACATGGCTGGCTACATACAAGTATAGCCAAATTAAGATGAGACGAGACGGACGGTCAGAGGCCGCAGCGGGACTACCATAGGAAAGCCCGCCCTCGCTAGCTAACATAGAAAGATATTCCCGGATAGCAGTAGTCTCTATGTGAATCTCTTCCCGACCAGGCCAGGCCGAATCGGGCCACCACTTGGGATGGGAATGACTCAGCCCACATGCATCATTTGATAAAAGCACTCCAGTCCAGTCGCCTCCTCGAAGTGGCTTCCACGCTTTCCCTCCCTCAAAACAATGCTCCTCACCAAATGTCCTTCCTTGGGTTGGGGCTACACAGCAATGAGTAGTTCGCTCCAGGACTCCACTCCCTCGAGAGCAGGATGCCGGCCGAGATGGAGCTGGGAGCCAACCTAGACTTTCCTGGGGCTTGCCTTGCCCCAACATCTAAATAAAAGGCGGGTGCCGAAAAGGAACCCTCTTCAAGAAAGCTTTGCTTGGTAGGCGCTGCCTACTCACTCGGACAATGCTCTGAACACGAAAGTGTGCAGTTCCGCCCCCTTCCCTTCTCTCATGCTGAGTCACAGGCAGCGCCTCGGAAAGCACGGACGAGCCACATGCAGGGAAACTTGCACGTGTGGTTCTGGCCGGGGACCCCGGTATACTGTACTAATATGTGTAGGTCCCCGTAATTCGAGTGAGATTGTCATGGCGCAAAAGCAGATATGGTCTGGTATTCCCTTGTTCCCTGTATTGGTTATGTTCCTCATTTCTCGTCTAGCAGAAACTAATCGAGCTCCGTTTGATCTCCCAGAAGCGGAAGCTGAATCAGTTGCAGGCTATAATGTAGAATATGCGCGGGATGCGATCCTTAATAGTCCACTGTTGGCGGAAGCCAATGTCCCGGGGTCCCGGGGACTCATTCTGACTGAAACAAGGGGTGGGTCTTTACCAACTTCAAAAATCTTCGATTTTAGGGAAGCCAGCTGAAAAACGGATGCGCGCTACTAGCGCGGCTCGCTTCGCTTTTGTTGCGGAGCTCGCTGCTTTTCATTTTGTTAGGAGTAGGTGCTTGCCCTTAGTTGGTTGGGCACTCTTCATTCGAAACTAATGAATGTCGGGTCGGGGGTTTCTGCCTTGTTATCAAAAAGGAAAAGGGAGTTGGGTAAAGCAAACTCCCTCCTTGGACGAGCACGGGGCTTAGTCAAGTAGAACCGGGTTGCGTTGCTTGATGCTCCGATCGAAAAGAAATCCGTGGGGCCATGCCGGTACGACTGAATATGCGTTAGAAAGGTCAATCCCTCCCCTACGACACCAAAAAAAACGGGCCGAACTTCTAACAGCCCGCCCGCTTCCATAGAACAATATCGCGGCAACGTAGACCTAAGTGGTCATATTGGATCCTTGGGAACCATCACAAGTACGGTCGGCCTATATTTGAACGAGAATGCCGTGTCGTCCAGCGGAGCCTAGAAGAAGGTGACTCGCGCAGCCAGCTGACTCCTTTTCAATAGAAAGGAATAGCCAAACCAACCCAGCTGGCTGGTCAATCTCAGAGATCTTATCGGCCGGCAAACCGGAGACGGACGACCACGGTCCCGACCTTACCAGCACCGGAGGTGTACTAATCAATGAACCCCCGAAACCCACTTTCTTTTCTGACAAAATAAACCAATAACCGGTCACGACATGTTGTTGATATTGATTGAGTTTGAGGGACTTTCGCTGACTGAATCCATCCATAAACCTAGACCCCGGTAACCTTCGTAACCAAAGCGTCACGACAACATCCAAAGGTGACCTTTGGATTCTTAAGTAGGGGGCAAGGAGGAACACGTAGGAATGCCGACCACTATATAAGCCACTAGTGGCTGAGAGAAAGCGAGCAGCACCTTGTATAGGTTGGGCTGGGCGGAGCTTGAAGAAGCGAGCCCCTATCAGAGAAAGCCATTGCGCGCTAGCCT